>JAUELA010086228.1:0-10273 GCA_031471845.1 Boltenia villosa | reverse complement strand
ATAATAATTACGTTTTTGAATGGAAATAACATTTAGTAATTAGATTAGAATATGTTGAATATGCCCCGCGAGAGATTCACAGATGCTCCGTGCGGCCCGCGGAGATAAAAAGTTTGCCCACCCCTGTCGTAGGGGATACTTTATTCGCTGTTAAAGGTATTTGCTTGAAAACCCAGGTTTCCAACAATAAAGTGAATTCGTGCTGGGCATAGCTAATTTACGGAAGGTGCGGGAGAGCGGTAAACTAGCAATCCTAATTTACGGAAGGTTAGATTATTGGTTAGGGGTAAAGGTTAGTGTCAAGTTGCTATTTGATTTGATACCCGTATTTTCGTAACTACCGTAATTGGGATTGCTAGTTTCCCGCTTTCCCGCACCTTCCGTAATTTATTGTTTCGATTCCCGCTTTCTTAAATTAGAGATACCCACGTGAACTGAAGGTTGCCTTAGAGCAGGTCTGGCTGTGTCATAAATCACAGCGTGAGTCCATGCCAGCTTACAAGTAAGTTGTACTTACTGACAGCGGGAGCCTTTAAATTACTTCACAGTAGTCCCTAGGTACCCAGGTACTGGTCCCCCCGGAAGCCAAATTGCTTGGGGCGTGAAACAGCCCTGTACCTGTCCTGCTTCCTCGCTAAAGGCCAAACTACACGTACGCGGCAAACTCACGCGTTTTTGGTTTGTTTTGACATAGCCGAGCGGATCCGTATCGAATCGAATTACGCGCGGCTATATTAAAACAAACAAAAATCGCGTGAGTTTACCGCGTACGTGTATTTTAGCCTCAACTTACAAGAAGAGATATAGGTGAACACGAATAGGGAGAAAAATGGAGTGAATATACAAGGGGCTGAAGTTACAATATATTTGACGATGCCGGGAATGGAATTCCACTCTGCGGGCAGAGAGGCACCTCACTTGCGGCAGACTCCATCTTCATCTTACTGGTCGGAAACCTTAGATCTAGATCAGTAAATGATATCAAACCTATAAGTTCAAATATAATATCCATGTTGTTTTTCATCTGTATCCAGTTCTGTAATCCATGTACATTCGATGATATGAAAAGTCTCTTTGGTTTCTTATAACTGCTTGTTTTCTTTTTCGGGGTTGCTTTAGTGTTCGTTGCTTCCTGTGAAATTTTATATAGTTATTTAGTAACTTCAGTTGTTTCGTCGGCCAGTGGAAAGCTCTAACGCTATTATTCGCATCTATTGACCTATATCGCAATTATTCGTATCAACTTGTCTCAATTTTGCTGCACCCATCAAAAAAGATTTGATACCTAACCCTAACCGATACAATATTAGAATAATTTCATATTTAGAACAGTCATTGTATGCAGATTTCAGCTCTTCCTAACGTTATATTAGTTCTCTACACGGTTTATCATGTCAAGACAGCAGCTATGGTGAAACGCTCCAAATTACCAGTGTCAGGCACTTTTAAAAATGATTGGTACAATTTGAAAAGCGACTCCCAGCACAGATAGACGAACCTAGACTATACAAGACACCTCGTCTCGTCCCTGGCAAAAATAAGAGCGTGGCCCTCGTTATTTTCTTTATTTTAGTCAGTTTGCTAGCTAGGTGTTCAAATTAGTGGTAATTCAGTTGGTTTATTGTAGTTCGTTAAGTTTATTCTGTCAGGAGTGATTCAGTGAGGTTAGATTAGAGAATCTAGGCCGAGCCTACGAGGCGCTGAAGGCATGATGTTAGAACAGGTCCCTTCATCCCGTTTTAAGGTAGATCTGAGGTAATTTAAGGCAGTACATCCTCAACCATCTCAGGTGAGAAAATTGAGGACCACAAGTGGAAGTCAAAACAAAAATATAAACTTAATTGCCGATACATGGTTCGAATGTTGTGATCACCGATAATTATGTGTTAATCTCACGGTTAGAAAACAAGGCCTCGGACAGCGAAAGTACGAGTTCAAATCTAAAGGATACCGCGCGACATTATTCACCTAGCTGGGCGGTAGCTAACTCTATCACCATGCTCTGGTCTATATCAGGCATGTCAAACTCAGAGTGCCGAGAGGGCCATATGATTCGGTTTGTATTGTCACGAGGGCCGCAATTCTACAATTATACACTTCTGTGCAAAAATACTGTCATTCCCATTTTTCTTGAAACACTCGCCCTTCTTCGCTCAACTTCCCTTTTTTCTTAGTCGGAGGAGCACTAGCCATTTTAAACTGTAGCTAACCGTAGTAATTCAAGCGGTTATATTAGCTAACCCTAATTGAAGCGGTTGTATTATTACGTCTTTTATCGGGTTTTGGCGAGTCATACCCGCCATACGAGCTACTAGATACGCAGTTAAAGTTATGTCGGGTTACCCCCGACATGCGAGTGGAACAACGAAATAATAATGTCTGGCGAGTCCCGACATACGAGCGGAAAGGGTTAAAATCGTCTGTGAGGGCCGCAAGTATACTTGCAATGGGCCGCATGTTTGACATGCCTGGTCTATATGACCACAAAGTCCTGGATCGATTCATGGTCGCTACCGTCTCACACACACACTCAGAAACTTGCACATAAAGGAGAACAAAAAAAATTAAAATTAGAAATAAAAAAAAAAAAAAAATCTTTGTTTTCTGTGCAGATTGAAAGTGGTTTAATGAACACAAAATCTGCTCCTATTTAGGGTTAGGGGCAACTATGAGAAAGGTTGGAAAAAACTATGAGAAAGAGCATTACGCTTATGGGAAAATCAAACTGTTTTTTCCAAAAAATTCCAAAATTCCCCTTTCTCCTGCCTTTCTCATTGTCCAGGTCCGCTTTCTCATGGTAATAGTTCGATCCCCATAAGGATAAGCTGGGAAGGCCAAAATGAGAAAGGCATGACAAAGGGGACAGTTATGATGTTAGGTAAATACAGAACTATGCAAATTAGAAAACACGGGAATTTACCCTAGATACATCATTATTATTGCATAAAATACTGAATTTTACCTTCTTAGGTGTTGGTTGTGTTGCCTGATGAGAGACGGTGACACTTGTAGTTTTTTTATTCTCTATTTTTTTCTCGATTTTGCGATTTTGTAGACCGCCGTATGTTCCATAATTCGAACTTCCCTGAAAGTTGTATTAACATATAAGAGTTTGGCACGTTATCAAATAATTTCAGAAGATATACCGTAGCATTATCATGTTGTACAGGATTCCGTTCATCGTATTTGAATCTAGGTTGGAAATACTGCTGATCCATATTGTATCCATAATTTGTCGGATGCATGCTTGATGGGTTCTGATTCTCATCATATCCTGATTTGTCGTTTCGAAATATAAGAAAAGACTTTACTAAGGTTGGTAATATCCTAACTTTATTCCTAATTTGCACTTCTGCACTCTCATGGCTCAGAAACCTTTTAGATGTATGATATTACACTGACTGCTTTTCCTCTCCATTGTATGACGTTTCCTTGTGACGTGAGGTCATGTGAAACCGCCCTATGACACTCCAACTCCAACTACAATATAGGTAGACATGTCATCACACATTCTTACGTAAGGTCGGTAAGAGGGAAATAATGAGTGGAAATGTAGGAAAGTATTTAAGTAAATCATGTAATCGAACGAGGGCACTGCTTTAAATTTGTTAAGTTTACCCAAAGAGTTAGTACTCGAATAAAATATAATATGAAAGCCAGAATTATGAGTTAGCTGGTATTACCGCAATGGTTTTGATTGTAAGGCATTGGCATTTGGTATTCTTGTTGACTTCTAGGCATCCAATACATTGGCATTTGCGGGTAAGGTAGGTCGTATCGGACATTCATAGGTTGTGTTGCTGCCATATGATGGTTTGGAAATGACATTGAACCAGAAGAACCGTTGTTGGTCTGAATAAATAATCGACAAAATAATAGATATGAAATGTTAGACCTTTAACCTTAATTCAAAACCTAACACTTGTTTCATGATATACAGATTTATTTCACACGAAATATTTAAATGAGACTTCTTCTCTGTGAGTGTTCTCTCAAATGAATAATGTATTGAAGGACAGTTAGAGGTATTGAGAAAGGAGTATAGGCAAAGGAAAATTGATAACGTGAAAATACATGATAAAATGGAACTCTACAGTAGAAAAGTGTCAAAGGAGTAACATTATTTTTTAATTTCATCATACCTACCTGGTCATATGCAACGCGGTTCTCGAGAACTTTTGAGCCTGTAAATGCAAAATCACATATTGCACATTTTATTATACAGAGCACTTAAGTTATATAATATTTGAGATAGCCCTTTTCAAAAAACCTACGGTACTAACTTGGTTTTCTCATGGGATAAGGAGCTGGTCCTGGCTGCGTAGGAGCACATGGTCGCATATCTGTCTGTGAAGTACTCGGCCAAATATCATATAGTCTTCTTTGTTTCATAGGTGGAGCTTGATTGAAGTGGTATCCTTGCTTCACAGCAGATTTGTTATCCCGTACATTGAATTCATTCTGCTGCATACCGGTAATGTTATATGCGTTTGAATAGCGAGGTTTCTGCATTTTACTGAGCTTGAAAAATTGATGCAAGTCACGTGGGACAACGTTTGATATATGTACCAGTAGAAAGTTTCTGAAAAATTAGAACATCAGTGTGACATGTATATAGCAGAAGAAAAAAACGGTTATATTCGACCTCTGGTATAAGACAAAAGCCGTTTACGTTACTGCTTCAGTTAGAGTACCATTCTCGCTAAGTGCTTTCAGAAAATATGCGGTGTAAAACACTGTATTTGTAGGAAATAATAAAAGTTAAGTTAGCAATACGTTGCTATTTTTATTCAACAGGCTGTTGTCTATTTTAAAATTAAATGCTGTAACTTATGAGTTACCGGCACCGGTTGTACGGTGTTACTAACCTAAGGTAACTACGGTACTGTACCTTACAATAGACATAGGCCTACGATAGAATAAACTAATTATTCAGATACTGGCGAATAACTGACCAACATCTATTGTTCCATTACAGATATCACATTCCAATGTATAATGGGTATAAATTCAACTACTTCCAGCTAATGTAAAGTTAATATTCAGAGTTCACTGGCTTTGAAATCTTTGCAGACGACTGAAGGTCAAAGTTCAAAAGTTCATCAATTTACCGTTCCGGTTGAATACGGTCAACCGCTGGCGAATATAAAAAAATTCTTAGATGGGAAACTTTAATTTGACGCCGGCATGCTAAATGCGTCACAATTAATGCAATATTCCACGACATCTATAACTCCTTCAAACACTCGCAATAAACTATTACATTTACAAAGTCAATTTCGATGAAATTTAACAGAAATTCACCACTCAAAATAAGTATTTGTCTTTATCGTTTCCATTTTCAACGAGAAAAATGACAATCCCGCACCAACCCCTTCAAATATATTCGCTACTGCTGGAAGATATTGCGAGTGATGAAAATAATATATAAAATGCCATTGAGTTGGAAATGTCAGCATGAAACGTTGAAATATGCTAAACGTTACTTCAAATATGGTGCAGTCAAGTCGGGCGCACGAACAAAAGAAAGGCAAACTCAGACGATTTTTCTTAGAAACAACACAATCGCGTTCAAATATCTACTGTCTATAAGCATACATTGTATATTTGCATGAGACTAATTATTTAGGAGCTTGTTCAATAGACCTATTGAAATCAAAATATTTATTGTATAGATAAAGTGCTTTGTTAGAAAATACTACTATTTTGCATTCGTCTCATGGAGAATGCACGAAGCAGTGAGGCTTAATAATCTATTCATAATTGTAGTTTGAAAATCAGACAGACATGCCGCTATACCGTTAAATTAATTGTAATAAGGGCAGAGACAACTATAAGATTAGCTAGCGGTTAGAAACGAGATATGTAGTGTCTATAGGAGTCATTTACAGCAGTGTTTAGTGGAGGCCGGGAGTATATATGTGAACAAGAAACTGTGTGTTATAGTGTTTAAGTAAGGTTTGTTACTTTAATCAAGCATTTCTTCGTCAAAAACATATATATATTATGTCCCATAGTCAAGTAAGACATTCTGTGGGTTTACCATGATTCATCAATGCAGGCCATTCGTGACCATCTAGGACCGTGTCAGGGACCGTGACTATCCTTTGAATTTATGTTCTTACAGTACGAAGGTAACATGCCAAAAGTACGATTACTACCTCTCACAAATATTCGCGAAATGTTACTTTATGAAGTGTTAATATGCGTCTTCTTTCTAGATGAATTATAAGCTTACTTTCATCTTAGTGATTATAATTGCTGGGCTAGGGGGGCACTCTTCTTTAAGAAGAAGAAGAATTGCATCCAGGAGGTAAATAGTTAAAATCGACTTTGATTCCAGTTTTCTTTTGGAGCCATTCTCCATCTACTTCCCAGTCACTTATTCACATCTAGCGTCTGGAAAATAAGAAAAAGATACTCTCTCCGTGAGTTAAACACAGAGCACTTCGCATCTACGATATACCACCGAGCAATGATGTAAACTAAGAATATATCATGTCAAACTAGCCCCCAGCTTCCTCTCCACCTTCTTTCGTAGGCTTACAAAGCAGGCTGTTTAATAATAAATAATATTAATTACCTTATTAATTCAAATTATCGTTCAGATTTTATTTGAGACCTTTGAGAAAAACCAGATATCGACGTTTAAGTTTGGTACACAGAAAATATATCGTATGGTGGGACCGTCAAGAGAATTTTAAGAACAACCAAAATTATACAGGTATGAAAGCCGGAGTAATAAATGACCAAAGTATACAGTCGCAATATATACTTAATCGTATTTAATTATTACATTATTCTTCTGCAGGTGACGTCCTTATTCAATTGTTTAACGTTGAGGAAAGAAATGTCACAAATTGAAGAAAACTCATCATGATCATCACAAGTAGATATGGAAAACGGATAAAACTGGAATAATTGAGTGAAATAAATATGAAAATATTTTACGTTTCGTCTCCTTTCTTTCAGAATCTTTCTAGAAAAATCATTCGATATATTTATCATATTTCAACCTGGAAGAAAAAAATATTTAAAAAGGTTTCCAAATAAATAAATATATATGAATCAAAAAAAGGTTGTCATATTTTAACATTCGAAGAGAGGACGTCTCGAAGACCCTCTTTCCTCGCGTCTGATAATTGAGGTTATTTTACTATGTAATTAAGTTTCAATTGGATGATATTTTAACTAATTCGTCCTAAAAGCACGCAATTATGCCCAAAACAAATTTTACTAAAATTCTAATATACAGGTTTACCTCGTTTTACGAGGTCCTGTTTTACCAGACCCCGGGTTCACGAGTTTGATTTGCGTTTGTTCGTGCCCCTGCGTCTATGTAGCTGCAATGAGTTAGTTATCACGTACACTTCGTTGAAATAGGCTGTTAAAGACTCATTCCTCCGCGCCACATACAGTACTGTATAGTATTTTCTATCGCCTACTGTTTATTTTTTACACTCCTCAATTACGCCTAAACGAAAGTGTAAAACAGACATTGACATGAAGAAAAAGAAACGAAAGCATTCTACTAATGATTTATTTACATATATTTGCGATTATAAATTTTAAAGGTAAATCTTTTTTTTCTGAGAATGAATTATCTAATATAAACATTGAAACTATGGGAAATTATTGCTCTGCTTTACCAGCGATCTCCGGTAACGAATTAACTCGTTTGCCGAGGCGTTAGTGTATGTGGAAAATACCTAAAAATATAAAACATATAAAACTGCGACTAAAAGATAATTCCGTTTCTCCATATGTTTGTCAAATTTCCCATCGGAGTTTTATTATCATCACGAGAAATGAGTCAACAGCCTAATGTTGTTGTCGTGTACAATAAAAACAGGTACAAGAAGTACCACATGACGTTATGAGAAATCATCCTCTGTTCATTTCACGTGACCCGGTGGAAAGGGAATATGTCAAAATTTAAAAAATGTTTTGAGATTTTCGTCAAATTTATGGAAGGAATTGTTGACTCTTAACAGTTTATAAACAATTTTAATCCCAATTTTATTATATTCAGCAATATTACTAAAAACAAGTAAAAAGAATAAGATTTTGTTAATGAAAATTGAAATGCATTAAAAGAAATTTGTATGACTAGAATTGACATGGTTCGGTAATTTTTTTTTTGAGATATCACCTTACTTTTTGTCACTTTTCATTGTGCGGAAAGTACAAGGACTTATCGCAGTCTATGTTGACGTAGCCTATTTTGTTGAAAGAGAAATTTCAAAGTAGCTTATATTATGAAACGAAGGACTTAATTTAACTTCAATATCAAGTTCAATATGGCGCTCGACAGTGTGAAAGCTCATTCGAGCCCTGTGCATGTAAGTTTTTTGAACTTGAGCTAAACTTTAGGAGTTAATTTAAGTTAGCAATACGGTAACATAGTATGGCTAAGATAACGGTCCTGGAAGGTAAACAAAACAAAATTGTAAACGTCCATTTGTTACATCTACGTACGCGGGTTGCTACACATGCTTCTCCGCTTTCTCTTACTAAATATCTCACTCTAAATTAGGGTTATGGAATAATATATAAAATATTTCCTTCTGCAATTTTCATTGCATTTCTTTCGTTGAAATTTTCGTTTAGTATTTATTCAATATGGCTCCCTTTCATAACTTTTACACTTCAGATAGTTGGCGTACCGTTGTTGGGCTAGACTGAGCGGTAACATATGGAAGATCACCATCAAAATTAACTTTTTAAGCAATTTCACAACTATGTGAAAGACAAGTGTTGATGATTATCTTTGATTTATTTTCAGGACATGGAAGAATCCTTCGCTGTGCCAAAGAAATATGAGGGATATATGCTTAAAAGAAGAAAGTGGCCTCTGAAAGGATGGCATAAGGTGAAGTATTAATAATTTTGCCAAATCTATAGTTCAGCGGCGTTGCGCTCCACCCACTTTTCTCAACTGCTCAGGGTTTAAGTTAGGAGAGGGGGTGATCCTCCAGTTGACAGTTCATCTAAGAAGCAGTACTGAAGTGAGGTGTAAAGTGCAAAAAAAAACAATCAAAATGGCCAAAGAGGCAAGATGGGGGATGAAACATTGTTATATATTATCCCCTAACCATAACTATGTTATATATTATCCGTGATTATTAGTGCGGACGTAGCGTCTCTAGCAGAGGGCCTTTTAACTGGAGTTACATCATAGAGGGTTAGCGTTTCATGTGGAAAACCAATCGCCACTTTTAGCTAATGCCATCAAACTATAAGATTACCAAAAATTGTTAATATTCTTGTAGCTGGACAACCTCTATGTGCAAGCCAGTTAATAAAGATACTTAAAATTAATCACAGAGGAAATTCGAGACCCATTTATTTAAATTATATTTTTATTTCAGAGATTCTTCGTATTGGAGAAGGGATTTATGAAGTATGCAAAGTCATCAAACGATGTAAGTGTGTTCATATATTCTTTACAAGAAAACCTATTCCATGCCTTGAATCTTACAGGTTTAAAATTAGATTTCATTTGCTCCAGTGCTTCTCAACCTTTTTAAACTCGCGGCCCACTTTCGCTGACATTTTTTTTTTTGGAGGCCCACTATATAATAAATTTTGCCATATTCTAAATTGTAGCGCTGAAATATATATATTCACTTTAAACTGTGTTATGGTCAGGGGTTAAGGTTAGGTTATAGTGTTTTGTACTCCTGTTCAGCTACTTTATTAAACCACGCCGTTTAGTTGGCTACCTTTCTGTTTAAATCTCAATGTTCAGTTGTCGTTGCTGATGAGTGGGATATGGGCCAGTGAAGAGGGGTTGATCAAAAATTATATTCTATAAAATCATAATTCACAAATTCAATGCATTTTATTCTAAGAAGTTTTCTCACTATGTTTTCTCACATATTCATTTACTTTATCAAACCATTTTATTTCAAGAATACTCCATGGAGTACTGGGCTATTTCATAAAATTTAATGTTCTTCATCATATTGTATTGATTGCTCAGAATATCCCATTCCACCACATTGTGAGTATATCGTCAAGTAATATGGACAGTAGTTTAATGATTTCCATTATAAGCTATTCAAGTGCCCTTAATCCCATGACAATTGATGTCAAAACCATGAAATTGAATCGATTAAAGTTTTTATATATGTATAAGTGACTATTAAACATCTGTGCCCTGTGGTATCAGGCAAATTTGCCTAAATTTTCATAACATAAAAAATCTTATGTAAATTCTCGTTAATGTCTGATATATTTGGCCTAACATTGATGCATTGCATTAGATTCT
>JAUELA010086227.1:5158-16375 GCA_031471845.1 Boltenia villosa | reverse complement strand
ACAAAACAGTAGGGGCATCCGATGAATTTTAAATATGTTGATATTTTTGCTTGGATTTCCTTCCTATCAACAGCTTTATTATGCAAAATATTTTAAACGGCATACAAAAAATAAGAGTGAAAAATAGTTGTAATGAATGATGTATGATAAATGTATGATGATGATTCTGAGTCAAGAAGTATGTAACTCAATTCAAGTTCGAGAACTTTAGGTCGAGACATTTTGCGGGAAGGACGTGAAAAAATGAACGTACTTATATATATACTTTATGAACTGTCGATTGAACTGATGATCGAGCGATCGATCGAGATTTTTTCAAGACTTAAAAAGACGGTCTCACATAAGGTGCTTATATAACATCTCGACACATTCGGGAAGAGAGTTATAATGTATCAATTAGTTCAGGAGAATTAGTTCAAGGCGGAAGTGTTACAGATTGAAGGTAAAGCATGAGAACGCTATACAGCATCAGCAATAATGAAGTTTCCTATTACTAGCATTGACAGACAGACGAAGTAAAGGTCATTTGCATTCTCGAAGCGACAGCATCTGAACGATTCTTTTCCAATAGATTTATTATATTGTTGTGTCACAGATTACTACTTATCGACGTCAGGCCTATCATATTGCTTGAAAACGCTAGAAGCCTAGATTAATACGACGAGCTGTGCTAACGTGTGAAGAATACAAGTACATCGACGATTGAGCCTTAACTTTGCCGACACTGGACTCCATAAACTCCCGCAATTAACAAATATTTTATTCGACCCATTCGTATTGCTTGGATCGAACGCTAATCGAATAGAAACACTGGATATCATTATCAAATGAATGATTGTCGGAAAAAAGAGTCGGTCTAATTTAGATAGAGCAAAATATCTGGTTTCAGTTTCATTGGAGGATATAGATCATCACGTGGATATAAATGGCGCGAAATGTTTATAAGGACTACCATGGACTTCCACCATGCAACTTCATCATAGTTGCAGTTCTGATGTTCAACCAATTGGGATTGTTTCCTCTTGCACACAGTTCCTGGCTGTAAGTACATTTTATATTTATTCCTAAATTTTCATTGTTTATTCCACTTTCTTGTAAATATCTTAAGTAAACGAGTCGTAGATAATAGTGATAAAATCAACTTGAAACAAAATTATACACTTTTTATTTGTTGCCATGCTTTCTTTCTTCCGATTCCCTGTGTGAGCTACGACCTAACTTCTCATTGGCGGGTCGCTATCCACCTTTCCTATCACTTGGGCGTTAAATGAAATGCAGGATTAAGATATCATAAATTTACGTTGTTGGTAGAGGGGACGGACCATTAAGTCCTTAAAAATATCAATCAACCTTTTGTTGTATTGAGGAGATCAGGAATATTGTATCAAGTTACCCAATACTTGATGCAGTTAATATTTTTGCGATATCGGTTTGAATAACATGCCAATATTTTTATAAAAACGAAGACATTGCTTCTGAATGTAATGAAAAAATTTTCAGTACGATTTCCTTGGTCCACTGGACATCCGATGCGCACAACGTGGTCGATTGAATCCATAATTAACTTTTAATGTGACAAAAATAAAATGATGAGTATTGTTCACTTCCACATTGGTCAAATTATGTCAGTGCGGTATTTCCCGGTAAGGTAAATCGTCGTTATAAAATTGTGTGGAAACATTTTAATCACTAAATAATTAGACTAAGGGATTGTTAACAATGGGAAGGTACAGTTGGAGAGCGAACGATTCAACAATAAAGTTTAATTCAGTTTCACCGGACAAAATGTACTGTTCTATAAGTCGAGGATTTGTAGAACCCCTATTCTTTGATGTGGTCCTTGGTACTATCAAGATGACCAGGTGGCGCGCGTTTAAAAAATTCCAAAACTTCCAGTTTTTCATTATAAAAAAGATGAAAGCAAAGCTATTTTGGGTCACTTTCCACACGCTCAGTCAAAGTTCCATTTAATTAGTACTTTTATTAGTCATATAGCTGCATATCAAAGCTAATGGTAAAGGGACAATCACTGTTGTTTCATCAGAATCTTTGAGTTTAATTAGAGTTTAATTATGCTATAAATATATATCGTTTTCAGTCTGTTTTAAGCTAATATTTCTATACATAGTTTAAAAGAAAAATGTATCGTTGTATTGAACGATTCTCCCTGAAAAATGAATTTGGAAGGGGGTGAGATTGTTTCGCAGATTTTTCTCTCTCAAATATTCTGTTGTGTGACTGATATGACCGGCACGAACTTTTAAATGTGATGCAAAAAATCAGTATAATGTTGAATAGCCAACTAGATTTATATGTTTTAAGTCTTTACGTTGTAGTGGGTTTTCACGATAGAAGCAAGATTCCGATCCGCATTAATGTACTACGGTACAATTTTATGATACAAAATCCTTCGACGGCAATCCAGGCTTTGCAAAGTTCAACATATTTAAGACAAATTGAACCCGATAATGATCGCGTGTGTGACAGCGGTATGTCGGTTTACGTTCGATGATATTTTCACAAAGCATGCAATATTTGTGCAAAATTCGCACGATATAATGCGTTTGGGAAAATATATTTTAAATAACAAAAATGAAAGCTGATTTCCAACTAATTAGCGAGAGATTCTCAAGGACAAGTTGCCACACCTTTCAGGTTTTCATTTCAAAGGCGGATACAAGTTGGTATCCCACACACGCTATGCTGGTATGAAACTAAATATGGTCCATGATATATATCCCCACTACATTTTCAGCGCCCGTTTTGCAGTTTGCTTATTTATAAAATCTTCTGAAGCTACATGAGTTCCTACCCAGACTCACACAAACTTTAAGTACACAGCAAAGATAACAAATTTTTCAATACCACTCACTATGCATGAACATGTATCTAAAATGCCTATCAATACCCTGAAAATATTATTTAAATACCACAAGTTTACATTCGTCACCAAGAGAGTGCTTTTGTTTATTATTTGAACTGAACACACGATAAATTCGAGAGCCCAGATGACAGTTCTGTAAATATCCGTCAATCTTCTCGCAAACACTCAACTTTAAACCAAATAATTGTGGTGGCTACGACTACTCGAGATGTATGCTTAATGCATTCCGGAAAACAGAGTGAGGCGCCGGACAGTACCGGTATTTCGCAAATGCGTCACAATCCCCTGTCGTGTGAACAAGGCAGGTGGGAGGGGAAGGCCCTCTGACATGTTCTACTTGACAAGGGTTTCGACTTTTGGTGTGGCAGGATCATCATTTCATTTACACAGGATTAACAGTTGAATAGTTTCGACTTAATGTGGTAAAAGTGTTAAATGATGACTTTCTTTTTGCGAAAATCAAGTAGGGCGTAGAAAATGAGGCCAAAATTTGACGTCAGCAAGATATTTCACATTTTTTCGAACTGTAACAAATTTTTGAAGCATTAAGTATTTTGCCAGTTCATAATATTGTCAGCACCAATCAGGTGACATCAACTAGGAGAATCAAACGGCTGTTATGGGTAGGATGAAATATGTTTTAATAAAGGAATAAACCAATCCAGTTGAATTAGTTTCCAATTCTGTCGTAATATACGCCACGAGCAACGCTCACTGACAATGCAAATACTTAAGATATGTTCACAAGATATGAAGTTGTGCTCGCTCTCGGCCCTCAACTAATGCGGAAATACCTTTGACCTTTGTAAGTCAGCTCGTTAAATACTTGGAAGGTGGAATTAGGCGCGGTTCGTCTGGTACTCGATCTTGTTGCACGTTTCGGGGCTAAAACGCTCGAGCGCCTCCTTTCCTCTCCCTTTATCGAGTGGGCGTGACGAAGTTAGACAGATGAAGAGCTAAATGGACATGCACCGAATGGATATGTGGCGTGCCTACGAAGCGCGCCCGTTTGCTATTATCGAAACTTTCCCACGACTGCTAGCGAACGAAAACAGGACAAATGTACGTGAAGTGACCTTATGTAGTAACAAACCTTGTTTTCGTGTTTAATCTGAATTTAGTTTCACCATTCTGAAATTTGTACTTTTCCGTCATTGCGTCTAATGTTTTCAATGCTTATTTAATGTTGTCGAATAATTGTGTGCTATGAAATAACAATTGCGATCAGCAAACCATTAGCATCTTACACCGCCGAATAAATGCGCAGAGTGATCTCAAATGGAACACTTTTAGTGTTTGAGAGAGCAGAGAATTACTCCCAACATATTTACAAAACAACATTAAATTTGAAGAAAAAATAAACGCAGGGCAATATATAATTTTTTTTAAGTATATAACATAATATATATTTATATTTTGTTATTTACAATATTTATACTTTAGCGGTCAAGCATACATTGAGAACGTGCCTAATTACAAAAAGTGAGAGATTTTTGAAAAGTATATATAAAAATTTCATTGACATTGATAATCCTCCATAACTAAACAGCTAATCAACACAGTGGTGAAAAAAGTGAAATGCGAAAAATATTCGCAAATGCTTCATGACTGAAAAAAATTAAAAATTTAGTTAAAGCTCCATCTATATTTCATTGTCCAGACTATTTGATCTGATGAAAATAAAATAAGCTAATTCAGTGGCTAGTCATATACGTGAACAGTTTTTTTGGTTAGTCACGCAACGTAGATACGCAATATTGCCGGCGAAGTAGAAAGTATAATTGGAAAATTCGTGTTACTCATTACTTTTAACATTGAACTTGTATTGCAATGACTTCAGTGGTACTACATTAGGACAAAAGTTGTTCATCTTGACACGCCCGAGTCATTAAACGATAATTACGACCATTAAAGGCACGGCCTACCGCTCAGCACGCGCTTAATCTCTGCAAACTCTAGTGGTTAACACTGATAATCAAATAATTCCACATAACACAGTAGGTAGTAGTAGGTTATAACACGGGAATAATATGACCGAAAGATAATATGGCCTAATTACATACGGTCCGAGATCTCGGGGTACCGAGAAGTTTTTTTACAACTGCAGAATCGGAAATTATGTAGAATATCCAGCCATATTTAAGAGTTATGTCTGTATTATCCAGTAACAAAACTTAAACCTCATATACCACCATCACGTTTGTGGTATCTGCTTTCGATACTGCCCTGGGTTGTTCTACTGAAACCATCTTGTCAGTTGTTTTGTGGACTTTTATTAGATTGATTAATTACTGCCCAAATTTTAAACGGTTGTTTTCATGCCATAACCCACTAGCATAATGAGAGTCTGTTGGCTCTAATCTGAGGCCCCGCACGCGTCCTGCAGATGTTGAATTATACGTTCCAATGTTATACGTTGTGTCGCACACCTACATTCTCACGACCAAAGCGATAAATCAGTAGTTCCCGTCATGAAGTTTAAAATCTGTAATATCTTCAACAGTTCGGTAAAGACACGTGCGGATGTAAATATCGCAGACTTTACGTTTCATTGACGCTACCTTCAAGCGGCGGGATTAGTCAATTAACAAGGTATTATTTCTGTTGTCAAAATAGACAGGTCTATTTGTGCGTGGAGTTTTAAATGATTACCAAACAACGATTACTTAGTCTGAACAACTTTGATTCGTTGTACTACCGTTAGATAGTGGTTACGGTGAGGAGTTGCATGCGATATAGTTTTGTTGTTATCTCGCATACCGGAAAAGTGAAACATTGTTTGTAATGTTTCTATAAATACATAATAGGTGAAATGAGGCAACATTTACATTTATGCATTATGTCAAAATCAATTTTGTTCATTGGAGCAAGCAAGCGGAATTTGATGGCATATTACTGGGGAAGAGTTTGGATGATATAGGGCAGAAGAAATTACTTTCCCTCCATGCGACACTTTAACCTTGTTGATTAGGTATTAGTTTACAGAATCGCATATGCAAATAATCTACATTTCATGAAATGAAGATTAACAAACAATTTAGCATATTTGAAGGTTACAACAACATTACTATATCTTCCTCATACAAAGAGGGTGAGCGAAAATGTACATAGAGCTCGATTTTAATGCTAATGAAAATAGAATTTTTGATTCGTTTTCAATGAACTTATGAATAACTGAAAACTCGAAAATTTTGAAAGTATACAAAGGTGAACTAAGTTTACAACGTAATTCTATTATTTGCCCAACTTATCTCAGACATTCCGAGCAGCTTCAAAATGTACAGTATTAGAACACCCATAGTACCAAACACGTCTACGTGTCTCCCTTCTGTAACATATAAAACGCAGTCAACATTTCTGCTATGCATAAAATACAAAGTTATATATATATACATATATAGGTTATTTTACATTCCATTATACCATAACAATTAGTTAAGCAAAGGTATGTCGGTTAAGTTAAAACGCTTGAGATGATATTCCTCTTTAAAAATTGACAAGTGCATCAATCATTCAATCTAACCCATAAGATCAGAAACCTTACTGTAAAAACTGTCCCATTAACGGAAGGATCATTCCAATTAACCTTTGGGTTTTAGTTGAATTTTTCAGCTTTTACACCATTAGACGAGAAAAATAGTTTAAAATGTTGATCACCAGTACTAAAGAATAATCTTTCCTCTTCCTTTCACCCGTTAATCATAACTCAATTAGCAGAACGAAAATCCAACTTTCAAGAAATTTCAGAGCTGCCAGCCAGAAGTTTCTATCTATTGCATTCTTTAGATTTCTCGGAAATCGTAAAAAAAAGAACAAATAGTGTTAAGGTGTGAATTTGCTGAATGGGAAAAGAGAAACTACTTTTTACTTCAAGCTCCTAATTGGTTATAATTAAGGTTTAGAGTACCTAATGGTGAAGTATTATATTGATGGTCTATGTAAAAATTATGAAGACACCGAGAAATCAAATGATTATACTAACATACATTGATTCTCTAAGATGATACTAACATCAATATAGTAGATTTCTCAATGAAAAATTCCATACTATACGTAATATTTATTCTGGGAAACAAAGGAATTTTTCAGGAAATATCAACATATACACTCCCAAATTTCGTTTGTATTACGCATAATATATGTATTAATCTACTATAGTCATGGTATAACACCAGTCTTTTGACCCTGAACTTTATGGCGTCATCAAATTACAGCTAGGTTAAAAGTAAATACATTCTATTCTCGACGAGACAGATCATATGACAAAATTTCATTGGCCAAAGTTTAAAGCCATTGTTTGAGCTGTAAAATTATTCATTTAACGATATCTACTTAGTCATAATCACAAGTTTATTGAACTTTATTACTAGACATCATTTCTTGTCATTTCCCAAAAAGTCATAGCAAAAGCAAACGCTTCCAAAGTCATTATATGCTTTATTTGCACTACATTGTACTGTTTGGCATGTTTTAATCGTTGTATAGATCAAACGTGAGCAATTTCCTCTGATATAAAACGATTTTCTGTGATGAAAGAAAGATTGAATGTGGGGAGAATATCTGTACTGTATTCGTTCAAAATAAGAGCGCAGAATATTCACGAGAATTATTAAATGAAATGATCATCAATAAGATATCTATGTTGAGATGACGAAAACTAATGATCTCCCATTGTCTTAAAATATGTCGTGAGAAAGATTCCTGCGTTATGTCAATATCGACCACTACGATTAGTTCCCATAGTTATTTGATGTGTTGATCACCGATAAAACTAAAGTTACAAGTTCCGAGGAGGCTGGATTACTTCAACAATTTCTAAACAAATCATTTTTCTTAAATAATGATATTTTGATACTTTTCCCACGTCCTTAATATATAGAACAAAAGCTCTGAAAAAAAGAACAGACAACAGTTTGACAACCTAAATATAAATTTAAAGCCGAATTAGTTCACTGTAGATTTCTCCTTTTGATGTTTAGAATGTTTTAACAAATTTCACCACAACATATCAACAATTTTAATCTGATTGACGGCGGGCAGACTGCTGTGGATAAGAGAAATGTAAGCCAGTGAAAAATCCTATTTTAGGATAAAAGCGAGACTCTGCTTCTTATCATTGACATCCCTTGCATGTAAACTCGTATATTCGAATAAGGGAATTCGGAGAATTCTGGTTGTTTACATTTGATACGTGCAGGCATGAAAGTATTCATTGTTCTAGAGTTGGCTTAAATTATTAATATATTATGTATTCTTCGCATTTAAATCTAGCTAGTCTTGTTTTTGGTGATTAATCGAATTCAATATGCCAAGATAATGTCATAAAGAAGACGCTTCAAGTAGTTTTTTATGTATTTGCGGCAGAACTTTTTGATACCATCAACATCAACATCAACATCATAGACTCTAGATCTTTCCCATGTAGATACCAAAATTTCATGATAAATATTGTCGAGTCGAACAAACGTGAAACTGTTTCTATGGACTAGTAAAACGATCGGAATTTTCTCGTTGCGATAAACATCTGGAAAACTTGGTCAAACTGGTACCGTAAAACCTAATAAATATTCCAAATGAAGCATTTGATAAACTTTTGTACTCATACCATTACTTTTTGACAATGGTACTGAGCGATCTTATTCTATAGTTTATCTCACCGCACCATTTTACCATTCAAGTAGTTCGTTGGAGTAAGACAAAGTTTGTTGAGAGCAAATAGTACATTAGTGTTTATAAGCGGCCATTCACTTTTGAAGTCTCTATATCCTTATTGATTTTATTCGTTCCAACTGCATTATGCACCCTTTTTACCACCGGAAAAGATTGTTTCAATATTTTAAACGACTTATTTTGTAGTATCTGGTTTGTACCGATCAGACAACCATTTCGAAGGGAAACATTTGGTGAAGATTTGTTTTTGTGAAAACATACTACTTCAGAACATAACATAGACGTTTTATAAGTTATCATTATCGAATCGCAATAACTGGTAGGGGGATACTACTTCGCGAAATCCCTCCTCATATCATCTGTTGCTGTTATTGTAAAAAATTAACCCGAATCAGACAAGCACAAATGGTCCATATACTATTTCCATATTTATAACAATCCTTGTTACTAGCTATCGAAAATTCAATTAACGCTAAATATACAAAATGACGTCATATAATCACAATTTCATCGAATTTTCTCGCCGAAAACGGCGGGCATATTTATTTTTGTAGACGTTAATTTTGGACCACGGTTTTATCAAGGGCCGCAAACGATAGGCATGCCCCCAAGGTATTAGTTGCGGTATATCAACTATCGTTAACATTTGCCTGTTGTAGAATTCAATAAATAAATACCAATTAATATATATTTGCCCCATATATATTAATCAACATCAAGATTTCATTTTTTTTCATGATTTGGTATTTATGAACGATCAATTCGACACATATCACACCGACACACGTCGTCACTTTGCGGCATTTATTCGATCTTTCACTGTCAGTTTTTCTGCCGACCTTAAAATTATCCATCAACAAACAAAAGGCACGAAAAAAGATGATGACAAAATACAGTCGACGCATATTTATAATATCTTCATGTCTGAATAAGAAGTGTGAAAGCTGAAGGTAATTTGTAATAATTGCTGTGAAATTTGAATTTCCTGTTCGTCATGCGTCGAGGTGAATTTTCATAAACATATACCCTTATACGTGCAAGGTTTTGGCCAGGTTATTCCATCTTACGCCACCTTAATGAATCTCTTCTGAAAGATGTTAACGCGGAACAAATCCATTTGCCTCGCACCTGCGTTGTAACTTGTTATCGTTGGTTGTGGAGGTGTCGGTATTTACACCTTCACACAAATATATCAATTTTTGATTCGGCCAGATAACAAATCGGCACATTCGAACTCCCAGATGCCGTGTATAAACAATGACTGAATCAGTGT
This sequence comes from Boltenia villosa, assembly GCA_031471845.1. Taxonomy (NCBI): domain Eukaryota; kingdom Metazoa; phylum Chordata; class Ascidiacea; order Stolidobranchia; family Pyuridae; genus Boltenia; species Boltenia villosa. Next base: position 6,548 of record JAUELA010086227.1, on the reverse strand, counting down.
TGGCAAGTGATTACGAAATCTTATGTCCTGGAGAGCACCTGGTCTCCCGTTTCACGCCTGTTAATGACCAAGCACTTGAGTCATTTAATTAACCTGAATATCGCCACAGTCAGATATCATATTTTGATATGTAATTTCATGATCATTTATATTACTTCACCTAATGCAATGTCAAGAGATCCATCAACGTGGGGGGCTAGAAAGGATCCACTGAGAGTTCTTTAAATCAAATGGATTTATTAATTCAACCCCTTGAGAGACACAAGATGTTGTTTATCTTCAACGGTAGAGTTGATTACTCAGGTTGATTTTTAAGAACTCATGTGCATTTCCTGCCATTTATTTGTTCACCTGAATAAGAATATGGCCACTTATGACGTCACGAACTTCTTTCAAACGAAGAGCCCCAACATTGTTTCAGGAAAATACAATTAGTCATTCTATGCAGGGGCCGTGTGTGGCTTCTTCGCGTGAATTTAATTAAGCCCAACATTCAAGATCATAAATCAACGTTCTTGAATGTATCAACTATTAACTTAGGAGGTAAGCAAAAGCATAAAACATGCTCGTATTACCACCGGCTCCAGAAAGGATGCAAATGTTTTATGAGGCCAAATATAGCCAAAGATTTATTTTATTTCTCAAAGTTCAAAAAATGACGCAAGTGATATTAACACACACGTCAGAATGTTTTAATAATATATGAGGTAATATTAGAGCATAAAAAAGTTGTTTTCATCGTTTACGTATAAGAACCCAACACAAAATCATGAAAATAGTACAATAGTACAGCACTCGCCATGAATGACGCATTACAAAGCTAATGGACCATTTTATTGTCAACTTTACTACTGGGATCTTTATACCTTTACTTGGAAAGGGAGAAAATTGATTTAATGCCTTATTTACTTACACGTTTTGATAATACTTTCAAAAAGCATGACATCAACATGACAAAAGTACTTCCTCTGGTTTATGAATCTTGGTCATGCATTTCGGAACATCCCATACTGTAAGCACTTATATATATTATTACCTCAAGAAATTTCATTATGAGATTCGATGATGGTAAGAAGAATTTGCTAAAAGGGAATAAATGAAACTGCATGAAACGTTGTTTCTCTTGCGCATAGTCTTGTCCCAGTCTATTTATTTATGAAAAGTTACAAACCCTGTTTTTCTCGGCACTCAAGGTATTTTGGGATAATTACTCGAAGAACAACGCCTGTTCCGCAAACATATCGCACCTTGGTTTAATGGAACGTAGGAACGTGTATAATAGCTTAGGTTGAGCGTGTAAACGCTAACGGTCATGATAATATAACTACTTGAAAAAGAATTGTAGTTTTCTCACTTTTGCTATTCTTTGGGACTTTTCTGGTAACATTTT
>JAUELA010086116.1:0-10275 GCA_031471845.1 Boltenia villosa | reverse complement strand
TGCAAATGTGTTTGCGTTTGCAACATGGTTGCGAAATTTCATTGTAGTCTCGTTAAACGCATTTTTCTGTGCAAAAAGGTCTGGACCACACAAATTGACATCGCCTGGCGAGGAAGTTCGCGGGCCGCACAAGAGACCTCTCGGCCGCATGAGGCCCGCGGGCCGTAGTCTGCCCATTCCTGCATTAGAGCAATGTTTCCCAAACCGTGTGCCGCTACATAAACTAGAAAGGTAAAATTTCGCACGCTAGTAACTTAAGTTCTTCCAGCTAGTGTTATGTAACAGAAGTGAAATGGGATTCGAAGTCTTAAATCGCGAGCCGTGTAGGAATGTGTATAAAAAAAGAGCAGGTCCTGATCAGGAGTCAGAAAATAAGTGACTTTGTAGACCTTTACCCTGAACGTATCCGCCATCTTGCATTTTACGTAGGTAAAACTTATTCCCAGTTTAGGGAAATACCTGGTGACCCTGGTGGAAAAATTCATTTATTTAGAAAACAACGTCAGACAAAATATCTGAACAATTTATATCCGGACATTTAGCCAACATTCAAAAAGTGTAATCTTAGGGTTAGAGTTAGGCTTCCGGGTAAGAGTTAGGGTTAGTGTTAGCTTCAGGGTTTGGATGGTTAGGTTTGATTTTTTCGAGAAAAAAAAAACGAAATAGAAAAACCCGAAAATTTCATTTTTCGAAAAAAAAAATGTTGACTAAATGTCCCCCTGCAAAGATTGGCTAAATGTCCGTTGGCTAAATGTCCATTGGCTAAATGTCCGGGTTTCCAGTGCACACGTTTCATTCCTTACATCATAATTGTCACTGCGGTGTGCAACTGAATGTCTTCAGCATAATAATCGGTTATATCACAATCCTAGCCGTATAAATGAATAGGTAGATTTACTGTTTTAACCTAAAATTTAAATAACGACGACATGGCGTAGCGACTGCGAAATACATATGTTCCCTATTGACTTTGAAAAACCTTCCTGAAACGTTCCTTTTCAAAGATTTTTCAGTTGAGCTTTTTGTTTATTATCAGTTTTTATTTTTTGATATTCCGTCAGGCGAATAATCTATTATTAGCATCTTGCTTTCATTTTAAGTCATACCGATTATATATTCAAAGCTGCAGTTAATTTTATGGAGCGTGCAAATTTTTGGAGCGAATTTTAATATATTATCCCATTTCACTAAAAAATGTCAATGAAAATATTAGGACAACGGTTGCTACACTGGACCCGCAGTCCGCAGAGATAACTGTTGGGATACTAACTTCGGCTCGAATTTTAATATCACGCCAGCTTACAGCTGCTACCAAACATACATATTTTTTCTCTCTTAAATATTTGGCCATATATAAACAATCCATGTGTTTCATTTTGCAGTTATCTATTATGCTTTGTCTGAAGAAGCTAGATGTTATAATATAGCGAAAGCTTACAAAATAAAATTTTGATTGTGTGCGAACAAGACGATGTCTGATATTGAAAATATTAGGGCAGCATAAAACACCACTTAAATGTGTATGACGTCATCGCACATTATGTCATAATATAAGTCATTAATGTATAATAAACCATATTTCCTTATTTTTTATGCTTCTTTTTTAGTAGGCCTATTTGAATAATGTTTAATTAAGATCAACATTGTTTGTTTGTCTAACCATACACTAACCTAACTCTTGTCCTAACCTAACCCTAACATTGAATAATTTCGATACGATAAAAAGCAATGGGGAACATTACAGTCAGACGAGTCTGGGTTTAGTCAACTGAAGAATGTGTCGCAGTAACCAATAACAGTGTCGCTTTTGACGAGACGTCTTGCTTGAAAATCCAGACGAGATGTATAGAAATTGAGTGTAATATAATTGTTCCGGTAATATGAAAGTGGTCCAAAGAATGATTAAATTGATTCCAAATTATGATGAAATTAATGATGAAACGTTGACATGTAAATGAACCCACAAGATGAACTTGTAACCAAAATCAATAAAACACATTAAATACTTCACAAATGCACATCAGCTTAATACAGAAAAATTGCAATAAACAAATACACACCAACGGACATTTAGCCAATATTTGCAGAGAGGATATTCAGCCAACATTCAAAAAATTATATATTAAGGATGGAGTTAGGGTCAAGGGTTAGTGTTAGATTCAGGGTTAGGATGGTTAGGTTTAATTTCGACAAAAAATTATTCGAAAAAATTTTTTTTTTTTGAAATCATACCTTACTAAAAACAGCTATACGGTACCGGTACTTGGGTAAGTTTTAACTTGTTTAGAGAAACGTCTCATGTATGGTTCCAGGACAACTGCCCCCGGACAATCGCCCCCGAACTAACTGCGCCGGCAAAATTACTAGATTACGATCCTCAATTGCTTTATATTTCGCCAACATCCGTAAGCCCAGTCTTAGCCCTAATCCTAAACCCGAACCTCACCATAACTAGTGCCCTAACCCTAACCCTCACAATTGGAAAAACGAATAATCACGTATGTCTAAGGGTATCCGGGCAGCAAAGAACAATCAATTTGCAAAGAACCACTGCAGACATTATGCTGGAATTAAATATTGGAATCACAATTTTTCAAGGTTTAATTTGGCATCAGTTGTGTTAGTTTCATGGTGTTGATACCTAATATGTTCATTAATGTAAAATTAGCAATGTTTCTTAGTATTTGGCCATTCGACATTGTTTAGAAGTTGTTACAATTTGACTGTACTAACCTAATCCAGAATATAAGTGTTGCAAGAATGACGACTCGCACCTGCCAGTTATTCAAGATTTTTGGAACTTGTGAATTTGGCGACAAATGTTACGCGAAACATGAAGAAGGGAAATGTGTTTCTTCTTACTTCTTTGGGGCTGTTGTGGGCGTATGGAAAGACTATATAACTATCAATACCGGTATAAATGAAAATGAGTATTATCTGGAAAGGAATTGGTGCAGGCAGGGAGCTACCAGGGGTGATGTTGTTGTATTTCAAGAATCTGATCATATGTTATTTCGAAGAAAATACGGAAGAGTTGTTATGGTGATCGGACGAACTTGGTCAGAGACCGGATTTTTGACAACTTCAAACTTGGCGAAACCAGTTTATGCTTTCACTATTGACCCGACAGGAACCCATCTTTTTGATGATGCCATTAGTATGGAGAATTGCCGTATTCATGATGACTGCATAGAAATTGGAATACACATTATCGCATCTGCAGCATGTCTACCAGGAAAAGTTCAGGAATTGCGATTTGATAGATCAAGTGTGCAAAAAATGATTCGAGACGAGGTTTCACATCGTTTCCACTCTTTCCAAATTGGGGCGTACTGTTTAGGCATATCGATTTACGTTCACACAAAATCTGATGTTGTGAGTGATCCAATGTTTACTCCAGTGAAAGTAATAAAGAATTACACTCACGAAGATATAGGAGCTATTACTCTTGAGGTTTTATGGAAAAGATTCATTTGGAAAGTCATATATGAGAAAATGGCAATGACTAACATCTCGCGGTATATATTTCGTCATGCAAGAACCTTTAATGTTACAATTCTAATTGAGGAAATTGTGCGAGTTTATACTACTGCTGTTCATTATTATCTAAAAAGAGGAGATGGTGAATACGTTTTAACTCATGTCTTTGGCATGACTTCGAAACCTGTAAATAAAACATTTGATACGGTCCAAGAAGATTCGGTATCGATTTGCCTGGAACACTTCGAAAACGCTCGAGCAAGTTTGACGAAAGAGTCATCCAGCGAATTGAAATACTTGGACTCTGGATGTTGGCTCGTATCTGGAATTCGAATTTTAAAACCGAATCTGATATCAAGGAGTGCGCAATATGAGGAGCAATTGACAAATGTACAATTTACCAAGGAGATCGGTAATGAGAAAATGATGTATATTACGTCACCTGCACGATCAGGAATGAGTCTGGTAAACCAGCAGATCTTGATCTGGCGTATGCTCGGTAACACTGCACCGCTATACAGCAAAGAAGACCTTTATGGTGTCATTTGCGTCGGCTTTAGTCACTCCACACCAGTTTTCAGTAAGGCTGTAGTGCGTTCACTAGAGGATGAATATGCCTCGATTGATTTTTTTGAATTAGAAAATATTTCTTCTCCTGGACTACAGATCGATTACTCTATATTTAATTGTGATGAACACGCCTTGTCGAAAAATGACGACAACATAGATTCCGTCACTTTACACTGGAAACATATTCAATGTGAAAAAATCCGGAATGGAGTAAGATCATCTCTATTCCATCAAATAAATTGAAGGAATTTCTCTCAGAATGGAAGAAGGATGATATAAACGTCGAAAAAATGAATGAGGCTTTCGATACATTGCAAGAGGAAAGCCAGCAATCTGAATGCCCATATTCCAGCGGCGATGACCATTTGAAATTAACTCTTAAACCAGGAACGATCATTAGCATTCAAATGAGTGATGAGACTGAACCGGAATGTGGATTGAGACTTCTGAAAATACCTCCGGATTGCAGTATCTGTTTGACTCATTTAAACCATGTTCAAGATTCATTTCTCAATGCGCAAGAAGATTTGAAACAGTTCACTAGCTTGGAAAGAATCGAAAGATTGGAAATATCGTTGGAAACAAAAGGGAAGATATTTGATACTGAACATGTTGCGATCACGTGGAATTCCAGTTATAGTTCTGGAGGATTTTTTATATCAGATAGACTGTTGTTGTTGAAGAAAAGAATGAGAAAAATGAAGTGGAATTCTTGATCTGTAATCTATCCCAATAGGTAGTTGCGAAGGATGGAAACTTTATTGTGGTGTTCATTGATTCAGTTGATTTGTAATCTGAGCAGCTGAAAAATATATGCTGCAATATATGGAATCGTATCCAAGTAATTACATTGAACACATTCATTCTATACATTCGAACGAAAAGACCGGCTCATGCAATATCCTTCATAATTAAATTAAATTTCTTTATCAATTTTATTCAATTTCAAGCTAACCATAAATTTGGATCCAGCGTAGTAACGGAAATCACGTGTTACCGTAATATTATTTAATTGTTAATTCATTTCATAGCTAACGATATAAAGGGCCCTTTATTAAAGATTTTTCAACCAATTTTATTATGCATTGAGTTGATTTTTGTAATGTCCATCGTCAGCTAACTGCCTTAATCAATGTTTCTATGAATAAGATTTCATGCAGGTTTCCTACGACAGTGATCTAAGTTGGTCAAGTTCAGCATGCTCGCAAGCCGGCATAGTCCATTGTGCGTCCATGTATAAGCCAGAAAACGGCTTTCCGGTGAATCCAGGTAAATATGCAACATGTTTATGTTTTATGTTTATATATACCGCATTCTGAACTAGAATTTAACGAGTTTTAATTATTTAATTCCAATCATACCAGAGGGGACATTTTCCCAACATTCAAAAAAAAAAATCTTTGTGTATCACAAAGACACTAACCCTAACTCTAAGATATAATTTTTTGAATGTGGGCGAAATGTTCGGATACCCTATTATACATGTGCATTTGTTGACATTATTGATCTTATTCGCAATAGCTAATTTTCCTTCAATTTCGAATTACCAAATTACTTAATTCCAAAATACTGAAAGATGACGTACCAATGCCATATAATATTTTTAATGGAAAATATTCGAACTATGGATGTCATTTGGAAGTAGCTTTACTTCGATGAAATCGAATTTAGCTCATTTACGTATACACGTAACACCCTGCATAAAATTATGTGATGTTTATATCCATTCACCTTCTGTGATGTCATAATGGTTTTTAAATAAGCATGGCCGAGACGCCATTTTGAAATGTCTTTTGTGTTTGAAGTTGAAGATAAATATATGTTCGATATTTGTTTGATATGCTGATACTTAGGTGAGTGGTTACTACTACACAATATATTTGGCTACGAGGAAATGTGAACTTTACGTGTTGCTACAAGAGTACATCTTTCAAGTTCAGCATGATCGCAAGCCGCCATGGTTGCATCATGCGTCCATGTATAAGCACGATACGGCTTTCCGGTGAATCGAGGGTAAATGTGATACATTAATTTTTTAATTGGAGAATCTTGCTGAGGTATTTAAAAGAAAATACTGAAGAAATTACCGGTACGCTACGCTATGGTACATTTTTCTTACTGCGAAGTCGTGGTTACGAATACAAAATTTTACTAACGTTACTGAATACAAAAAAATATTACTAGCCTACTGCTGGAATTGCACCGCCACCTTTTTGCTTGCGAAGCTACATGCTGTATGAAAAACGTTTCTGCAGAATTGAAACTTGAAAATGCTGACATTAAGAAAATTGATTATTCCGAATGGGTTTCGAACATTGTTGTTGTTGCAAAGAAATCTGGCAGAATACGCTTATGCGTGGATATGAGAAAGCTGATGCCATTATTGTCGATAAATTCCCTCTACCTACTGCTGATGCAATATTCAGTGAAATGCGTGGAGCAAAAATTGTTTAGCAAGTGCTTACTGCTTACTACCAGTTGGAACTTCATGAAATTTGACTGCTTTCAAAACTCATGATATACTGTTTCGTGAAATGACATGTTTTTGTCGTGCATCTGATCCAAGTTCTTTTCAAAAAAATATGAGTTCTGTGTTGTTAAGAAGATTCAAAAGTGTCAAATTCATACTTGATAAGGTTTTTTCCCCAATATATGGGGAAAAACATCGAAGAGGCTATCCAAAGTTAGTTGACGCTGATTGTCAGTATAATGTTGCAAAAACTGAATATTTGGGACAAGTGTTGTCTGCAGAGGGGTTGATGCCACATTCTAAGCTGCCAAATGCCATTTTTGATACACCTGCCCCATATGATATTACTTCACATTTCAGTGACTTGTGGGTTATTATTCAAAATGGTGTCCAGACAATTGTTGAACCTATGAGACGTTTACTACGAAAATATGTTGATTTCAAATGGTGTGAAGAAACTCAGGAAAGTGTTGACACTGAAAACTGAAGTGTCCTTGCCAATCACATTACTCTTGCCTACTTTAATCCGAATCTTCCTACAGTTTTTACAAGTGATGCCTCGGTTTTAAGCAACGCTTGCTTATATAGAACTCTTACCGAGAATGAGAGAAAATATTCTGTTGTCGAACGAGAAGCTCTAGATCAGCGATGTCCAACCCAAATGCCTTATTGGGCCAAAAAAATGCACCACTATTTGATGTGGGCCGCACAACTCAACAAGATCAGAAAATTGCAAATCTAATTAAGTTCAAACCAGTTTTATTAAAAGAAAGAAACAAATAAATATAAAAGGAATTTTGGCGTACGTTTAATTAAGCACTCAATGTGATACTTGTTTTTCAATTCTATTGCTCAACTTTGCAATGTTACCGGGCAGCTTTGATAGTATTACACAGTATTCTCTTACAAAATTGAGTGATCAATTGGGCCGCACAAAACCTTCGAGGGGGCCGCATGCGGATAGCTGCTCTAGATACTGACTGCTCGAGCCACTTGACGATTACATATCCCGTATTGCGCGCTGAAATGAAGATAATAATAGTCTTCACTGCATTGATATAAATCAACAGTGATTTTACAATAAAGTTAGCTCAATATCTATTTCCATAATGATTCCCTCGAAGGTTGAATATTGAAGTTGTACAAATTTAGTCGATATGTTATACCTTTTAAATGATATGTCCTATTATTCAGGAGTTCCAATGTTCCTTCTAGTTTGGGTAAAAGGGGGCATCTGATGGTGGGAATGTCCAGAAATGACCCTTAGAACTAGAGTATTAGAGGTGCCATTCGTTCAGTTAAGAGATACTCCAAACCACATATCTTCACAGTCCAGCAAATTTTAAAAGTACTTGTCAATGGGATTGAAACGTAAGTTGGTCATTTAGATAAAGTCCAACTCCAACATTGTAAGAATTCAACGAGTTCGTCAATATGTTTTTGTAGAGATCGAATATTGAGAAGCAACATCAATAAATCTTCTTCATTAGTGATGCAGGTGTTTTCGATCTGGGATGGGTTTAGTTAGACATTAATATCAAGGAATAGGTTGAAAGGATTCAGGATGTCAGTTAATTCGAGAATGAAATTAGGAGAATGGGGGTTCATATTTTCACCGTTGCTATGAAAAAGCAATGTTTGTAACTCTTCATTTGAAAAACTGTAACCACAGTCAAGGCAAAATTATCCTGATCGGCAGTTGATAAATAACTATATTCATTGTAATTCAAGTTGGTGCAAGAAAAATAGTACCATTTTCTACATAATTACAAAAGATGAAAATTGAAAAGTTATTCATAGTTTTTTTTACATTTGAAACATGGATATTTATAGCTGGGGATTGTTAAGAAGAATGTATTGTACTCGACCCTTTTTTATTTTTATTTTTTTTAACATAAACCATAACCTTAACTCTTTTCAACAATAACATAAACCATAACATGAACTCATTTGAACAATAACATAAACCATAACATAAAACAAATAACAAGAATAGAATAAATAAATAAATGGTTTCAAAACTTTCTATATCAATAAATGAAATAAACAATCATAACATGATTTTTAATATTAACAATATCATAAACTTCAAGCAATTCACCAAACAATAAATTTAACATAAAAAGTATCATAAACAGTCCTACCATAATCAATAATTTAAATTTCATTGTTTATTTTTCAAGTCTCGTACCACATTATGACAAATCATGCATTACAAATAGATATGCAATGAACCGTGACCCTTGTTACAGATATATCATTGAAAAATTGTTTATGAAGTATATAAAGTTAACGCCATAATTTTACGCCATAATTATATTTTTAGTTAATGTTTGTCATCTTTTATGGCGCCCGTTAGCACTTGTACGTCTGATAGCACGAAGAAAGGGAAATAAGTGCGCGCAATTTTTTTTCATCCTTGTGGTAAAAAGAAGAAGTGGAACAATATATTTATTATTCAAAAATGTGTTTCAACTATCAGAATGACTTGGAAGTTCGAAATTAAGTTCACAAGTAAGATTCTATTTCGATCAGATATCATTGTGATGTGCTAAAAAATTTCAATTGCACATTGTATTCGCAATCAGACTGGCAGTATGCTACTTTCTGTATGAAGATTTCAATATCCTTAGAAATTCTTGTACTATGCTAAATATATGCTTAGTATGTCAAAATATGAGTGTCGCTCCAGCCCTCCCTCTTGACTCTGTGACGCTACGATATGTCTGAATTCGTCAATCAATATAAAATTTTCGTTAAATTTGGCCGATTATTATATATTTAATGACTTGCACTTATTGAAAAATTATCGAAAAAAATCATTCTGCTCGCGACACACAATTTGGAAAACACTGGATTAACATATTGATATTCTTTCATCCTTTCGTTAAACTCTAGCTTCAGCATGCGGAATAAAATTTAACTCACTGCCGTTGGCAAACTGCAAAAAAAATGTATCAACGATAGAAACTAATAAATACCTCACCTTGTGGACATTACAAAAAACACAAACACACGGTATAATTGAAAACTCGAAAAAAGTTAATATTTCCATGGTTATATGTTGAAATAATTAGAATAGTCTCTTCAAACTAGCATGATGAATTCATAATGCAATTGGTAGAATCTTCAAAGGGCCATGCCCTTTATATCGTTGGCTTTGAAATTTGAATGTACAATGAAATATTACTATGGTGACACATGATTTTCGTTACTAAACTGGATTTGTTGTTAGCTTGAAATTGAATAGAGTTTATAAACGAATTGAAATTGAAATTTTAAACATATTGTATGAACCGGTCTTTTTGTTCGAATGTATAGAATGAATGTGTTCAATATAAGTACTTGGATATTAACATTTTAATTCGTCATAGTCAGTCTTGTACTGAAAATAACTTTCAACTAGAAATTCGATCCGATATATTGCATCTTTATTCAGCAATGAACTCCATAATAAAGTTTCCATCCTTCGCAACTATTAATTGGGATAGATTACAGATCAAGAATTTCACTTCATTTTTCTCATTCTTTTCTTCCACTACAACAGCATGGGCCACCCAAACATATTTCTCTCGATCTTGTCGAATACAAAGAAAATCGCCAAGCTTGATCAGCCTATCTGATATAAAAAAAAATCCTCCAGAATTATAAATGGAATTCCACGTGATCGCAACATGTTGAGTGTCAAATATCTTCCTTTTTGTTTTCAACGATATTTCCAATCTTTCAATTCTTTCCAAGCAAGTGAACTGTTT
>JAUELA010086005.1:0-10276 GCA_031471845.1 Boltenia villosa | reverse complement strand
GAAACGATTGCTCCGACTCTGGCAAATATGTTTGACACTCCCATGGCAAGAACACGAATTTGAGCAGGAAACATTTCAGAGACGTAAATGTAAAGGATGGAAAATCCGCCGGCGATCGTCAGCTTACTGATCAATCCCAACACTGTTTTTGCTACAGATGTTTCATCTTGAAAAAAAAAAAACTTTTGTGAGGCCGTGTTTGAATCATGAATAAATTACCAATGAATATATTCTTATTTGTAACGAATTTCGGGGTATAGGGTATATTTACACACAGGAATCTTCGGCCCTTCTGTTGCGGGAATCTCAAACTTAACTGTAACTAAATACAAATTTACCAGTGATGAATATAATTCCAATGCTAGTGATACTTGAAACCAATAACAGTCATATTGTTGTTCCCTTCCTTCCAGCCCTAAAAACATTAGAAACATTTCATACACAGATTCATATAACTCTAAATATACTTATAACACAGCAACAATACCACATTCTGTCCATCAGGATCAGAGTCACAATGTAAGCTGGAATTTCAACAGCTCCTGACAGTACAATAGCAACATAGAGATTTGTTGTTAAATCAGCCGCATCGTATGTTAAACCATAATATGACAGGGAACAGCCAAACCTAAATGTCAATTCAAGGAAATTATTATTTAGGAAATCAAATGTTACGTTAAACATTAATTTACCATAGATAACTACATATGAGTAGTCTGATGGCTAATGTCTTCATCTTCATAAGATCTATCAATGTATACTTTTTCAATGTTTCGCACAGAAAACGCATTTATCGAGACCATAATGAGATTTGTATTCGAGGATATCTTTCGTTGTGGAACAGATAATACATTTGCATGAATAATAATTGCATTTTTGTGTGGAATAATATTAATAAATTTAGTTTTTGTTGAATGCCGCCCGCGAGAGATTCACAGATGCTCCATGCGGCCCGCTGAAGAAAAGTTTGCCCACCCCTGCACAACAGTATTCAACTTACTACTTGGATCTCTTCCATTCTTTACCGCAATCAGTTTCAAGATTTTTTCTGCCCGTTCGATCTTCCCAACAGAATACAACCAACGCGGTGACTCGGGAACACTGTTTGTGACATACCGAGTTGTAAAAATTGTAAAAAATTTCAAATTTCCCAATATTAAGAGGTTTTTGTTTTCCACTTACAAGAAATAAAACAGAGGCAGAAGACCAAAACACATTCCAGAACTGACCATGATTATTTTTCTCCAATCTTGCAAGAGATACCCCATCAAACTAAGTTCCATCACACCGATTGCAAAAAATATTTGGTACAACATGCCTGGAAAAAAACAAACTTAAGTTAGTATTTTAGTTAGAAATGGTGAATTGGATCAAACATATATGCAAGAATAGTATAATCAATAAAAGACGATTGTTTCCATTAAAATGCTTTTGCAAACACAAATTTTAAACTATTGTTCTTGCATATTGTATTCTGTTTTGTGGTTATGCATATCCAATTTATACACAGGATATGATGTGTCATTATTTATTATCAATTCAAATTGAAAAAATGTAACATAAACTATTATTATTAGAATGAAAACTGGACGAATTTCTCAACTTCTTCGTTGAACAAATAGGTGAATAAAGTATAAACATACTTTACAACTAAAAAACCTATCCAAAGTTGTAACGCAAATATATTATACCAACTATCCCCCAAGTATTTTTCCCTATCAGTTCACACATGAGGACGAAAGTCGCTGCAACAGATCCTCCTGCAAATAGTCCACCCAAGAACCTTGTTACTGCGAATGTTTGCCAGCGGTTACAAAATGCAGCAGATTGTAGCAACAGTGAAATCTGGTCGAGAGACAAAGAAAAAAATTAAGGCATTCACACAGACAAATTTAAATGAAATAAAATGTGAGTAACTTACTCAACAAAAGTATTGGTTTTCTTCCATACAAATCAGGCAATTGTCCAAATATCAGGCTACCAACAATGTAGCCGATCATGAAGAGGCTTTCCATTAAATCAATTATCCACTTCTTGTCATATAGATCCCACTGAAAGAATATACAATAATGAATATTCATCTCTCATCAAAGATGCCAGGATTAGATTTGTTAATAAAGTAACTATTAGCAAGCTCACTTCTGTTACAATGGTAGTGAGGTTTGCTTCACTCGGAATACTTTTGTCAGGAGTCGCACCAACAATTACCATCAAGAGCATCTGACTACCGAAAAGAATCTGAAAAGTTGGATAAAATTGAAGATAAGCATTAGCATGTCGCACAGAATTGATTCATGGCTAAAGTAATAATAAATATATATATATATAAAATTGCTCTGATATGAAGAAAAAAATTATATATTAATTTTTACATAATAAAGAATAGGGCTTACGTTAGATAGAAAATTAATCGTAGTTGTAACAACTTGAAATTTTCCAAAGTTACCAGCTAAACTGAAAGCATCTTCGACATCCATCTAAAATTGTCCTATCCTGTGACGGATTATAAGTTATGGTAGAAAATGTATAAAAATATCTGTAAAATTATATCACAATATATCAAATTATTATGGTGAAGATTACATATGAATAAAAATTCAAATAAGAGTGAATTTTTACTCTTGCCTATTTTATACATACTTAAATAAAAGCATTCTTCTTTAGCGTATTTTATGAATATTGGCGCAAACTGAATATATTAAAATGGGTTTATTTCCACATTTTTGGGCTGTTTTAGATAGAAATTTAATTTTTCGTCATTTCAAAATACAACATTTCGAAAACAGCGCCCGTATAGAAAACTATGCCATGATACTAAAACCAAATAAGGTGCCTTTAACCGATTTACAAAAAAAAAATATGACCCAGAACGAGGACCATAATTGTACCTCCGTATGAGAGCAATCAAAAACAAAGCAACTTATTTGTTTTGACCGAAATCAATGATCCGTATCGGAGAACTTTCTGCCAGATTAAAAATGGGGAAAACAGTTTAGCTTTAGGAGGAAATTCGACTATTTCGCGATACATTTTGGTTTACCTCAATTTTTAAGATAAAAAGTGTGGAGCAATTAAAATAATATATGAAGCAGAGGAGTTTACGATCGAAGTCAGTGTATATTTTCAAAAATAATAACTATTTCAGATTTTTATGGACTCATTTTTGGCGTCTTTCAATGTTATTTGGCAATCGAAATATCTATATTTAGGACACACATGTGTTCTCTCTATTTTATCGTAGTTCCTGAATAATTGTTTGTTTTTATGTGCATTGTGTTTACAAAACAACTCTCTGAAAAACAGGAATCATGGACATCACCAATGAAAATATTTCTTTAGTTAAATCACACGTAAAACGTCTTCTTGAGGTTCTTCATGAATACAAGTTCTTGGTTGATTCTTACATTATAGTGAGTATATATATTTATTATATCTGTTTATATATTTAATTAGGGTAGAGTTTTAAGTAATTCATGTTACTATAAGATCAACAATATATATTTTTTATTCATTTATTGCAGACAACAAAAGAGTAGTCCATAGAAAAACATCATATAACATTTCTAAATATATATAAATAGTATAAAAATAAATAATTTGCAAAAAAATATAATCACTAGAAATATTACAATTCACTGAGGTATGTGAACCAAAATTTCTCTTTATCTGCTCATGTGATTTATTTTCCCAATTCTGGGTGGTAGTTGGCATAAGCGTGAAATAAAGAGAACCAAATTTTTGTTTATACCTGTAAAAATTCTGAGGATTCCATTGTGATATAGGCTTATGTCATTTACTTGACAAATGAAATAAACGTTCTATTTTATCAGGAGTATTTTGTTGAAAATCATTGGAAGAAGCTTCCGTTGAAATGGAGAGATGCGCTTAAAAATATGCAACCTCCTGATATGTTGAGGGAGGTTTTCTGTGGAATGCATGACAAACAGCAAACGTAAGAAAACATGAAAATATTCTCCAGATTTTTGTGTATTCGTGAATTTGATTTTGACAGGCAGGGATACACCAGAGTCTTTCCTTTATCATTGTTGGCCTTCAAAGCCACCTGTGCACATTTATCACTTCCAAGATCGAGTAAGAGTGATGAAGGTATTAAATTTTGGTATGTTTTCATGGCAAAGTTTGAAGCTCATAAAATATAAGGGATGAAATTGCTGATTCTTTCACAGATGAAAAGGAATTTAGTCCTACAAACCCATCTCAGAGCAGGCTGATGAAACATATGTTTAGAAAGCATGTGAAACCCAAAAAGCAGCATGAAATAAGGAAACTTGCTCAGGTATGAATTGAATTATCTGTCGATCTATCTGATAAGTTTTTTATTTCTTTTCCAAATGTTTTTCCAGGTGATTTTGCAAGTTGTATCGCAAGCAAATGCATCTGAAGTTGTGGTAAGTGTCATCTGTAGTGGTCACTGGTCACCTTGTACTTTTTATCTGATACAGGCTGAAATTGTCATGATATTGGGGGCTCTAGAGCAGGGGTTCTTAATATATGGGTCATGAGATAGATAGATGGATAGAATTTTTATTTTTCATCATTTTAAGATACAAAATTCGGAAAACTGCGGTCAGTATGAAAAAATATGGCATGTCACTAAAACCAACTGAATGGTTTATGACATTGCAAGATGCAATGTAGTGACAACCAGGTGGGTCACAGAAAGAATTTTGGTGGGTCAAGAACACTCAAGTGGTTTTTATTACTTAACTAATAAAAGAGTGACTAATCCCAATAAAATACATTACCCTGGATGAGACAGCCTAATTGTTACAAATAACAATATGTAAGATTTTCTAAAGTTCAAGATTTGCTTTTATTAATGCTTTAATTATTTATGACATGCGCCAACTTGGTTGATAAAAAACAGGAACATTGATCTCATTGATTAAAATGAATAAAATTACCATTTGAAGCACTTTTTGATTTTTAAATTAAATGAATTATTTGACAGTACTTACTTAAGTTAGTACAAAATTCAAAGTGAAGTGAACATTAGTTATGCGATGTAAAAATGGTGATTTTTTGGAGAAAATGTTCAAGAGTCACCTTGTCATCATGCAGAGCGACAGTGGGTCATGGCAGGAAAAGATTAAGGACCCCTGCTCTGGAGTATTTGGTTTATAAATCTCAAGTAATATTACAAAAAAAAACTTATTCTGTCTTTTTTAGGATATTGGAGCAGGACAAGGATATCTCTCCAGACTTGTTAGTATTGGCCATGATGTCAAAGTGACAGCGGTAGAAGGAAACAAATTTAATGTGGAAAGGGCTGAAAAATACGACAGAGAATGTATGGAGCTGGCTGAAAAAGTAGGAGGATGGTTGTAATGAATATTTCAGAGATTAAATTATTAGAGTTATTACTTAGTTTTTTTGTTGTAGGAAAAACCACATTTAAAGATAGAAAAGCCATCATACATTGTTCAACACATTCCACAATATATAGCCAGCAATGAATTCATGAATGTGATCAATGCAAAAGGTAAGAAAATCTGAATGAAAATAGACAAATTCTACTCTAAAAATTTCATTTAATTTGTTTGCATCTAGAATCTATATTGAAAAGACGCTTGCTAATAACTGGACTGCATGCATGCGGCGATTTAAGCGCAACTATGATTGATACTTTTGTCAACACGAAAGAAGTTGTTGCCTTGGTTTCTGTTGCATGTTGTTATATGAAACTCACCACAGATGAAGATCAAATCAGACATGGATACCCCATGAGTAAATATGTCATTTCACTTTCAAGGCATCAGCTAGCTTACAAATGCAGAGAGGTTTCAAATCATGCTAATGAAAAGTATATGGAGAGGTTGGAGGGTAAGATTTTCATGAAAATTTTCACCCCACAGATTATTGTATTACCATATAAATCAAAGTTTTGACATTTTCTTTCAGCTAACGGCGCTGACTTGAAAATGCATTGCTACAGAGCTGTCCTGGAATGGATTTTAAGAAAGGATCATTCGCATAAACAGGGATGTGCATTGCAGGCCATTGCAAAAGCTCACTTGAAACCTTTCTATGAGTATGAATCAATATATCAGATTGTTGTTGGTATAGTAATTATGTTTTCTTATATATAACTTGAGAGTGTATTACAGATATGCGCGTTTAGCACTAATTAAGCTTTCTCTGCCAACTGAAGGATTGAAGGAAAATGATATCAAGGTGCAAGAAATGCTGTTGGAATGGGACAAAGTTATAATCTATTATGTTCTGTGTATAATGCTCTCTCCATTGATAGAAACCGTCATATTGTTGGACAGAGCAATTTATTTGTTTGAAAATGGTGAGTGAAAAGAAAATAATGTGCTCTATTTGACAAACTAATAAAATGCTTTTGCTTTTCAGGTATTCAATCTTCAATTAATAGTGTCTTCAATCCGCTTATATCTCCAAGATGCTTTGCTTTAATCGCAATAAAGAAATAACACATTTTTATTATTTTTTTAACATTATTTTTGAATATTAATATACAACATATATACACATAATTTATCATTTTAAAATCGTTTTCACCGTGGATGGATTTTAACTATATGTGCTTTTATTTCATTTCATCATTATGACACCAAATAAAAAAAAAATTCAGTAATTACATTGATATTAAAGTGGTAATTCCTTTGAATGACATAATTTATAGGAAGGCAGTATGTGTGCAGGAGTAAATTACATAGTTTCGTGATTTCCGTAGAAGAGAGACTCGTTTACATTTCCTTCATCTGCAGAGCATAAACAAGCTGAGAAATAATCGGGTCTTTTTGTGATACTATGAATACAAATATTTATGAATTATGAGTAATAATGTTGATTAAATTGTGTGAAATAAAAAGCATTCTTTCTTTCTTTCTGTACTACAGAAAAACATAGATTGTGTCAAAATTTTCAAATAACTAGTGCCGTGGGCTATTTCATTCCATATCATAATTTTGTTATTAATTCATAAATATTTGTTTTTCTTGTAAAAATTGATGCACATAAAACCAGAAAAAAGTATGAATAAATTTTAATCTAATATATTTTGCTCATTAAATATTTTTTTCTAGTTTGATATTTTTATTATTTCTGGCATTAAATCGTGATCTTGGCTCCCGTTTTTATCGTTTCTGGCGACTGAAAATGTCGCGCGAAATTCACTCATGTTGTATTGCTGTTTGCAAACGAAAGTAAAATGCCAATACAGTATTGACTATGGCCAACCTTAAGAAAAAATATAGTTTGGAAGACAATCAGGAAAAGCAGCTTGCAACTTATCTTCATACATTCGTAACTGCATCAGAGACTACTTTTATTGCGTTTGATCATGGTGAATTCTACACCACGCATGGAGGCAATGCAACACTTGCTGCCAAAGAAATTTTCAAGAGTACCACATATGTGAAGACGATTGGAAAAGGTTAGATCTACTATGTCTATTGGCTGTATCCCTTATAGTAAAATGTACGGAGGCACAACACACAGCCCAATGCATTGAATAAAAGCACTTAACTTAAATGTATTTTGTTCTTATTGGCGTGAATGTATAATATAAAATAGGCGTAATTCAACATTTTGGTTCGTCACGAACTTGCCAATACGAATTTCTAAAATAAAAACTAACCCATTGATGGTTCATGCCAGGCTAGGGTTTGGTTTAAGAGATGTTCCAAGGATTTGGGTGGGTTAGGAAATATATTTAATGAATGTGTGTATTAAAAAAAATGATACAAATTTTTTTGCTTCAAAAATTCATTTTGGCACTACATTTCATGATACCCAAAAATATGTAAATACGCTCATTTTAAATTTGCGCCAATAATTATAAAGTACGCTAAACTTTTCTATTCAAAACTTGGCCAATGAAATATGTTAAAGTTAAATTTCTTCCACTTTTGTTGCACAGGAGAAAAAGCAATCGCAATCTTGTGTTTGAGCCAACTGAATTTTGAATCACTCGCAAAAGAGCTTCTGCTTGTGAGAAATTACAGGATTGAAATATACAAGAGTAAAACTAAGGGTGGTTACGGATGGGATCTTTCGTACAAGGCGTCGCCTGGAAATTTGACAGAGGTTAGCCCAAAGAAGAGATTACTTAACATGCATTGAAAAAAATTCACGCACAATCTATAAAATCTATAATGTGTGACATCTATTCTTACAGTTTATTTCCTTAGTTTATAGCAGAGGTGCACAGCCTTTTCGCATTTACGGCCGCATTACAGACTTTATTTTCACTTACGGCCCCAGTGTAATCAAACAATGTTGGCCATTTTAAGTTGTAAATTGCAAGTATTTTGTATCCTCTTTCAAATGAATATAGACTGAAGCTTTTATGTAGAGTAATAAAAAAATATGAACATTTTCCCAAGAGCTGTGCAGATTGGAAAAATTAAATAAGTTAAATTATGATTACCTAACTTAATGTACATGTACACGGCCGCATAGATTATTATCCTCGGCGGCAGGTTGTGCACCCCTGGTTTATAGGATCATATAATAAAAGTTGTGCACACATGATCATTATTATTGTCCATGTAGCATCATACAACAATTATTATGTGAAATCAATATATTTTACTGCAAACATGTTTGTCAAGGTGGAAGAATTGCTTTTTAACAATTCTGAAGTAGCAGCTACTTCTTCAGGCGTTATTGCGGTGAAGCATTTCCAGTCATCGTCAGGTAACTATTAAAGTATGCACACATTCATCTATGACCTCCTTCCAGCTATCTACATTATGTATATTGTTTTTATCCCAGGAATAAGAAATGTTGGAATAGGATTCATTGACACAACAGTAAGAGAAATGTGTATCGCTGAGTTTGAAGACAACGATGTTTTCTCAAATCTCG
This sequence comes from Boltenia villosa, assembly GCA_031471845.1. Lineage (NCBI taxonomy): Eukaryota > Metazoa > Chordata > Ascidiacea > Stolidobranchia > Pyuridae > Boltenia > Boltenia villosa. The sequence goes on along the minus strand of JAUELA010086005.1, from coordinate 1,417 downwards.
AGTCTGCTATAATTCAACTTGGAGCTAGAGAATGCTTGCTTCTGAAATTGGTATGTTTTCATTTTTGAGATTTAAAATTTTTCCGATTATGCTAGATGTATATTCGATAAAAAACATTCAACCGTCTTGACAATAATCTAAATATTTCTGTATAATAATTGCTAATTTTATGCAAGTCTGTAAATTAACTTGTATTTGTTTACTCGGCACATTCATGTTGTTCTCCCAACCTTTATAACACTATTTAAATGACTTGTTTGCAATCACTTTATTTTAGTCTGCTAATCTCTGTTGCATTCTAGTGTGGAAGAATAGACCAATCTTAGTAATGGGAATATCCCGTCATGAATTATAAGTGGATTATTGGTTTTAAAATAGGATCAAACTTCTGAGTCCAGCAAGATAGCCGAAGTGGTGAAACGTAGTGGTGTGCTCGTCTCCGAGAGAACCAAGAAGGATTTTGATTCTAAGGATATTCTACAGGATCTTGGCAGGCTGTTGAAAAAAAATAAGAAGTATTATTGATACTACATTTTGTATACTCCATCATCCTGATTCTTATTCGGGCAGTATACATCGTGCAATGTGAAAAATGTATTGAATAATTCAGTACATCTTAATTTGCTCTTATAGATCAGGGGAGACCATGAGTGCAGCTGTTAATAAGGAAATTTCAGATAAAGAACCAGCTGCTGGATGTCTTGCAGCTTGCATCAATTATCTTGATCTTCTAAACAACGAGAATAATTTCGACCAGTACACGTACCGTTCGTACGATCTCTCCCAATTTATGAGACTGGATAGGTCAGCTTACTCCGCCCTCAATCTGTTTTCAAGCGAGAGTTCTGGAGGGCTTGTGGGAGGAGCCAGGAAACCAGCTGATTCCCTTTATAATTTGCTCGACCAGTGCAAAACTCCTCAGGTCTGACTGCTTTGAACATACATATATTGAAATTATTTTCTCAAATAAAAAAAAAAGATTTTACATTTCCTTTTTGCTTTTAAATTTGATATCGAAGGCTAATTTTAGAGGTTGGAAATATTTTGCAAATATGAGAAAAGTTTTTTCATCGCTGAATTTCTCCGCAGGGTCGAAGGTTACTAAGTCAATGGATAAAGCAGCCGCTGTTAGATGTCAATCACGTAAGGGAACGGCTCAATTTAGTGGAAGCGTTCGTTGAAGATACAACGTTGAGACTAACTGTTGCTGATGAGCAGATGAGATGCTATCCTGATCTGTGCAGGTGCTTACAATGAAATGAGCTCTTTTGATGTCATTATTCAAATTCAAATTTTTCTTACCTTTTTGCAGAATGTCAAAGAAATTTCACAGGAAAAAATCAACTCTTCAAGATTGCTATAAAGTTTATCAGGTATCAATTTATGGACAAGTTATCTATGATTACTTGGCGAATGC
>JAUELA010085894.1:0-10277 GCA_031471845.1 Boltenia villosa | reverse complement strand
ACTTCAACATCAAGAGCAGTGGGGATGAGAGTGGAGGTATTGTCTTTTTCAGTTGGTTCGTCACTGTTGTTGATGGATGTGTTGTCAATGATTGTGTTGGTCGTATTTTCTTCTGAACAAAAAAAAATTACATCAAAACATGTCGTTCCGGCCTACCTGCCTGGTATTTCTGCAATGAAGGGATGCGTTATATGTAGCCCCTCTATTCAAGCCTATATTTTTCCTTATGTAAAATATTTCATCTGTGTTGTAATATTGTAAAACGTATAGTACCCCATGTTGACCACTAAAATTGAAAAATATTGGGTTTCAATATATTTGCCAGACACCCTACACCAGGGATGCACAAACTTTCTGTCCATGCAGGCCGCACCACTTCAACTTCACTGACACTACGGCTGCACAAATAGATAATATCAGGTAAATGCACAAGTATCACCCTATTTTTCTTCATATCTTGCCCGAATTTATCCCAATTTTGCCCAATTCTTTTCATGAAGAATGAAAAGGACAGGTGCTCAAGCACCTAAGCATCCCCTTGTGCATGTAATTGACCGTTGATACCGATAATAATTTATTTTCCTCCATTTCACTGCAGTGCACCGATCATATATTGAACTTATGTTGCATAATTTTGAACAGAAACTTCCTGGGTATGAAAGTAGTATTTGTTTTTATTTCAATGGCCGCAACATTTGTTCAACAATTTGCATCTCTTTCACAGTAACACATTACCCCTCTCACGGTCGCAGGTTGTGCACCCCTGCCCTACACCCTATGAAGTATGATGTATGATAGTTATGACATACACAGATATAATAAACAAACAAAGAATATCGAGATATTTTGCCCGTCTCACCTTCTTCTTTGCAATCTGCGATTACTAAATCAGGATCCATTCCTAGCTCCTCCAATCTCTTCCGTAGAAGTTTCACAGTGTCTTGCAACAGGGTGTTTTCGTTTGCGATTGTCGATATAGCCTCGTTGATGCTCTCTCGCGGATGGAGACCAACGTCAAACCTGAATAAACAATACATACAAGATATATTCACGGATATTTCATTTTATACATAAGCCCAATTGCAGACGTTTACTAGTATATAATTAAATGGTTATGGGACAAAACGCAGACCGGCAGACAGGACAACAGGACGACAGACATATAGTCAACACATGTGAGTGTTTGATGTTGAAGTTGGGGGTTAGGACTTTGTCTGTCGACATCTTAGCTTTGTCGACCATTTGACTATCGACATTGACTATGGCACCCATCGACGTTAAGTCTGTCGATCAATTAGTTGTCTTCCACCATCAAACCAATTGAATTGTTGTTAGTTATGCTATTCTATATTATTTCAATTGCAAGTTAAATTTGTGAACAAAGCAAGGGCCTAAGAGGTCCAGGTCACCTGTTATACATGCCCCGCCAGAAACGGGCCGCATGGGGACACGTGGAGGGCAAGAGAAGGTCATCTTGGGGACTCTGGTGACGTTCTGAAGCGCTGTACAGTGGGTTGCTGTATGAATTCAATCGCTTCCAAATCCAGCCCCATAAAGAGTGGGTTCGAGCACTTAATCTGGAAGAGAAATTCATTCAAACATCTTCATCAACTAGATAGAAACTTTGCTATTAAGACAGAAACTGACGGAATAATCTTTTGTATATGACATAATTTTCAACTGACATTAAGTATAGTGAAGCCTAATGTCTGTAAATTCTTAAAAGCAAAAAAACATAAATTGAATATAGTGTTCACAGCAACAGCGGCAGCTGTATATGACTTCCATTATTTTGAAACTTAGCTGTATTGTTTGTGATCCATTAAGTCCAAGCACATATTCCCATACTTAACAGTACTTATTATTAGGTATGGGCACTTCGAATCGGAAAATGTGATTCGACAATTCTACAATTTTTTTTTAAAACCCATGGTATGTAGTGGAATGAAAGGATTGAAATTTCGTAATAAAAACATAGTTTTTCTACTAAATTCTTCATATTTTCACTTTTCATACTATCATTTGATGTGCTTTTGATGTATATTTTGAGAAATTAAAATTTTTTCTCACTTTTCGTGGTAGTTTATGCATTTCATAGTCTACTCCAGTGGTTTTCAACCGTGCCACGAGACCTTCGCCATGAGGAGGGTATAATTAATTCTTTCATGCCGGATAACGCCATTGCGTCTTGCATTATTTTGACGGCAGGGGGCCATGGACCATGAAAGGTTGAGAGTCACTGGTCTACTCATGTTAGAATAAAGCCTAGTCTGCCCCTTTGTGATTGATAAAGTGAAATTCCTTTTTTGTTAGAAGGCCTGATTCAATTCAAGATAATTATCAATATTCCACCAACCTGTGTATTATCCTTTCTCGTTCGCAGTTTCCAATGAATGTGCCGAACTGACACGACATGGCGTGATCGTGGACGTCTAGTAACAGTTGCTCATTGAACTGGAAAGCAGCAGGACGATACCTCATCAGCTGCCAAACCGCATCAATAAACTGCGTGAACACTGGGGACACTTCTTTTGGATCTCCTTCCAAATGTCCGAGCCTTTTTGATTTAAAACACAAAAAATTTGGAAATTAAGACCCGAAAATTACAGAATAATCATGGCTCGTGAGAATTAAAATATCTTTCCACATTTTTTTTTTTCAATTTTCAATTTATATATTTGAATTCATCAAGGTGAAAAATAGTCTTAAAATATATGTAGATCTAGTTCATGACACATCTCAGTGAATGACGTTTCCTAATTTTGGTGATTACAAAACCAAAAATGTGGAAAATGTTAGGAATTTCAAGAATTTGAAGACCTTCACAGTAGACTTTTATTCAAGTTAGCGTTAATTTTATCACATTTACCCTAACATGGTTACATAATAATAGTCGGAAATTGACAATCAGTCTGAAAATGAGAACCTGTCAAGTGGCATTTGCATGTTTACGATATTCAGACTTATTTGTCATTGTTTAGTTATCTAATGTCAGCTCTGCCTTCAGGCATGTTATATACTACGTTGATAATGAGTCACAGCACGATAGATTACGTACTTTTGAATGTTTTTGTTCAAAACAAATACTATTTTATACCAGAGTGAAGTTGATACTTTACTACTACCATCACAGAATTCACATTTTTATCGATTTCTTTCCCATTTTGCTTGAATAATCATTTTCGTAAAAAACATTTTCCTCCAATCCAATTAATTGATATATTTCTATCATTCCACAAACCAATCACAGCGATACTTTGAAATTTGGGATTATCATTTCAGATAAACATATGATCATGTTCTATTAGAATAATAAACTAAAGTCATGAAAATTTTGAAATTAAAAGCTTGTATGAGGTCTTTTGGTTTTCTTCAATCGAAATTACGATTATTTCAAAAATGTAAATCCATTATTTTCGAAAGTTCATCAATTTTACTTTTGTGCATAGGAAACAGGAGCAATTTCGGTAAAACTATGTTGACCTTGCCCAGATAGGCTGAATCTTCATGAATTGATAATAAGCTAGGATTTTACTCTTAACTAAGATAAGTATTGGCACCAAATGACTTCTAAATTATTTATAATAGACCAAATAAGTTTTTCCCTTATATATACAAATTTAGCAAAGTGTTGTTCTTATATTCAAAACAACAAAATACATTTACTGAAAATAATTTTTGGTTCGAAATAATTCCAAACACCATAATATCACTAGATGGCGTCACACTACTCGTTGGGATTTAAAATCGATCAGACATGACTATATTCACTTAATTTAAATACACAGAAGGAGTCAGTCTAACCTGTGAGTAAATTTGTGACCAAAGGAGAGCCATTCCTTCTGTACAAGAGCCAGGAACCCTTCAATGGTCCGGTAATGCGGATTCAACATGATGGCGGCCAGTGAGCAGGTCTGTGCTGTCCTGTCCCAGCCATCACTGCAGTGGACCAGTACGCTACGTCCTTCCACTCCAATGGCCTGACAAAATTTAAATTCATAATTAAAAAAAAATGATATGAATAAAAAATACAATTACATAATTCTGGAGTCGCATTGTCAACTCATTGTCAACATCAATGAGATGTCACCCGGCTTCTTATACACACTATCACCAACATGCAAGACATGAGAGTATCATCTCAACTAGAATAGGATATTTATGAGATCTAAATAACAAACAATTCACATAATAAAAGAATAAATAAATGAATGAATGAATAAGTGTTTTCGATTGAACTTTGGATAGTACCATAGTAACAATATTACAAAGTTATTGGATTCGGTGGTAGTTAGTCGACAGGAAAGTCGATGGTTAAAATACCGACGGACAGAAAGTCGACAGGTAAATTTAACAAGGATATAAGGTTGACATTTACCAATCGTTACTCGACATTAAACCAACCGTTACAATGTTACACTGTCGACTAATAGGGTGTCGACTTACTGTACATACAATTCAAGTCTGTCTGCATTATGGCATGTCGACAATTGCCCCAGAACCCTATTGTGTCCATCTTGTGATAATTAGTTCAGCTTGAACAGACCGAGTAAAACCAGAATTCAAAAAATTAATTTGATTGCATAAACTATATACTAGTTATCGTGTAAAGATTTAACACACGCATTTCAATTAGGAAATAACATTTTTAGAATTTAATGATAGTAGACTTACATGAGCAATGAATCTGGATACTTGCAAAACATTATGGACATGCTTAAGCCATGCACTGCTGTTCACTCCTTCCAGGAATGTGCTCATGGTTGAATTGGCATCCTCTGAGACTAAAACAAAAAATATATCTTACAATTTTAAAAACAAATATTGTCAAAATCTTTAATAGATCCTAAAAACAACATTTTAATACATATAATGCGAAAAAATGATATTAATTAGTGAATATAAATATTTTTTACCTTCGAGAAGTTTCGATAAACTCGCTCTCATTACGTGTATGTTATCGATCCCGAGAAAATGATATTTTATATTCTCGTAATATTCCATGTTCTCGTAACCTTTGCCCTGCGCCCTGTTTGCGACGGCGTTGATCTAAATTTGGAAATTGATATTTAAAACAAACTAAAGCGAATGTATATTATTTTGGAAGTTTCTGGTTCCCGAAAAGATGGTTTTAAGAGGTCTTCTACGAATAGGATCTCACGTAAAATAGAATTCGACACCATTATCAGATTCCCCAACTTAGTTGACAAATTTATCAACAAATTTTTCGGAGCTGGGAATCTGTGTTGAAAAAAACGAGTGGAGTTAGAAGTCAAGACAGAAAGTCAAGACAAAATTTATTCAAAAATCAACATAGTTGCAATTTAATTCTTCCCATCTGCTCTTCAGTTAGACTTGGTCAGGTCTTCCAAAGAAAACGAGCTTTATATCATTATACTGGTGATACCTAATTAACTATTAAAATTCAAGCTTATGGAGTCTGGCAATCTGGACGAATTTCAGTACTTGTTTACAAATACTATCAAATACATATCCATATAAACAGCTTTGCCAAAAACTACTCACTCTTGGCCTTGTATCAACAATATACATGAAATCATCTTTGTTTGGTTTTGATCTTCGTATCAAATCAACGTAAGCTTCGTCGTCAACCGACCTGGAATTGAGTCCTGACAATGGTTGACTACACCTGAGAAAATAACATACTTTTAACGATATTTAATTTCAAGTCGGCAAAGCTCTTTTTACTATTCACCCTATACCACAATGAAAATAAATCGTGATTTGTGTTCTAATGTATGCCCTCATTTTGATCCCCAAAAGTAAAAAATATGGGGTTTCAATATTTTTGCCAGAGGTTACACCCTATAAGCTACCAGCGTGTCAAATTTCAAATTTCTACCTTATGTGGAAGTATGAGAAAAGTTACGATATATACACAGATACAAGGATAAAATAAAAAATATATATATTGATTCTCTTTATATGTATATACAAAGAAGTTATCAAAATGAATAATGTACATCAATAATTACTTCGAGATTTCTCTGCCAAATTAGGTGATCATGTTTCGACACATCAAGTACTATAGGCTATAGAATCACATACTACTAAGCTTTCAATACTTCAATACTTCTTCAATACGAAACTAATAGCTTATTTCGCATTCACCCAACAAACCATCAAACGAATAAGCTAAAAACAAGACAGATATAGACACACCTGCAAATGACTGCTCCATTTTTGTGTAAGTAAGATAGAACAGGCAACCTTCCCTTGCTCCTAAAGCTTGCACTCCCATGCAGCAAAGCCGACGTGGACGCAGTTGGCACGCATAGAAGTTGTGGGTAGGTATCACACAGTTCTGTAATGTAAGAACAAGATTTTTCATTCAATGGATAATCACGAAGATTGAAGTCCAAATATGGGCATCATCATCACAGACTCAACTTTGTCACTCGCTAACTAAGTGTATAAGGACGATAGAATTCTTTTTCATGGCCTGACTTAACCAGGAGGACACATCAGGTCATAGGTCATGACTTCCTTTATCTTTTAGTTTAATATACTTATAGCTGGTAGTTTTGGCTGTGTATAATCCAGCAACAATGACAATGGCCATAGATGCGTAAGCAAGTGATACGCAATGCTTGTTGTAACCACTGATGAATAGTAATATATTATCTCAAACGATTCTACATAATATAAAAAAGCAATCGTGGACATTTTGGAATGTGAAACAGATATAAAAATGAAATATTTCAAGCTGTATGAAGTCTACTGCAGCACATGCATATACGGTACTGCATGAAATAAGCAGTCATGAAACTTATGGGACCATTACAATCAATTCTGTAATTGGACCATTAAATCTTTTATAACCCAAATAGAATTATGATATCTTTGATTGTTTTCAAAAATAGAATAGTTGTGGTCATTTTGAAAATGTTCACAAAAATAAATGTTAGCTAGCATGTGCTCTTGCTCGTGCTGTTGATGTTTCCAAGACTAATTTTACTTTTTAGGAGAACAAAACAATGTTACACAAGTCACGTTGGCGACATTTACAGGAAGCAGTGAACCAGAGTATGAAAAACAATAAGGCACCATAAATGGTAGCAGTTCTTATTTACTAATACAACATAGAGATGGGGATAGGAAGTTTTAATCAACTAAATCCTGGAATTTCTTTGACAAAATCATTTCACATGCCTGGGCATGGTAGTGTTAACTATTAATTCTAAAAATAAATTGCTTACTTAATAAACTAAATAAAGTCTTATCATGGAATCAACTATTTCAAATAGTCAATACAAATTCAAATCATTTTAAATTGTCCATTCTCAATTCTATGTCTGATATTTAGTAAATTGAAATAAAAAAACATTTCACGGTATGAAAAAATGATGGACTATTTGTACTTACTAAGGTCTCCATTAACATCTGACATCTTCCAAAATTGTGTCGGTAATCCCATTCTCATGAACTCGACATCAAGTTTAAACATATCCCAACCCTCGTGTTGTTTCAGACTTCCACGTGGATTATAAGAGAATGCGTACAGGTCATCCAGTTTCACTGAAAAATCAATTTTAGAGATTATAAAACCACAGATTTGAATATATTTTTTTTTGTTCCTTTCATTATAATGTAGGCTGTGAACATTTTTGTCTTGAACGAATTCAATGAAAATATCCTACGAGGTGTTTCAAAGGAAGACATTAGCAAAGAATACACTAGATTTGATAAAAAAATTACCAATAATATTTTTTATCATCAGCATCTGAATTTCCGTAATATATATGCACAGAAAATCAGCAGCCAACTTAATATTAACATGAAAATGAATAATTTCAATTCTTTGTTTCCAATTTTGGTAAATTTTATCACAGAGCATACAAGTTTTTAGTAACTATTTGAATTTTTACAAAATATCTCAGATTTATCATGATGATGAAAAAAATAGAAACAAGGCATAAAGATAAAGGCGAGAGTAAACAAACCTGGTTTGGCAAGTTTTAATAATGATGAATACAGGTCATGGCACTCTCTTTCTTCTGCCACCATAAACGTAAAAACCTGGAATGTTTTGCACCTGAAACAATTCATGAAAAAATATTTGTCAATAGAATCACAACAAACAGGTATTGGCCGGCCCACCAGGGACACGGATGTGGACTAGGGGCTAGATCAAAGGGGATAAGGTTACTTTTGAAGGGTCAAGTTAAATTGGAAATATGAAGAATATTTACCAACATGGTATTACAAAATCTCCAAAATATAGTGATATAGTGTCATAAAATTTGAAAATAAATAAAAATATATGTAAAAATCTCACCTAATTTTGCCCCTTAATTCTAAAATGTTGATTTCAGCCCCAATAACACACGATATTTGAGTATTTCGATGGCGTGCATTCATTTGTTTATGACGAATCAGAAATGTGACAAATTTTAAAGGGGCTAAGAAGCGATTAAAGAATTCAAGTTATTCAACTCCCCATTTTCACAAATCATTGAGAAAGCATCCATTATAAAAAACACGACAAGAATAATTGAGCCAAATAAATTCGTCTCTGTAGTGGGAATCTGGAATTTTTATAACAGAAGAATCAGAATGAGAATTTTTACTCAATTGCAAAACCTTAAACTTTTCAGAGCCAAGTAGCAAATTGAACCTTACCTAATAACCAGGGGTGATCCGGCAGTGGAAAGATTTAGTTTTTCGACAGAGCTGATATGTGTGTGAACAATCCAGGTCTCTTTACTTCGGTCCGCATTGACAAATATCAAGTGGGTGGCGGTCAGGTACAATGTGCCATCTGTGCCCCGCCGGGTCCGTTTGTCCATCAGTTTCACCCTGTCCACCTGCAACATATTTTATTTTATTGAATATTAACGAACATACAAAATAGGAATTAACGGTTGCTAGCACCTAAATGATATAAAACAATGACTGCTGGAGGCATACAAATACTCACAAACATACATGGTGTGAGGCATGAGCTGTGGCATTAGGAAGAGGATGAAAAAACTATCTCAGAGTACAAGGTATAAATGAATGAGTAGAAAATAACATTTCACCTTTGGAATCCTGATAAACTCCATCTCTCTTTGGCTTTTATTCCTCTCTATGCTAATGCAGGGATAATTATGCCATATACTTAATCATAGGAGATAAAAAACCTATCAAAGCAAATTTTCTACATTAGAATCGGAAAAAATTTTGCAAACATAAAATAACAAATGGAAGCTTTGGTGCAACACTATGATACTTTGAACGTTGAATAGAGGTTGTGGGTCAAATGTCGACGTACCATAATGCAGACAGACAGACATAGTCGACATGCAATAGTGTAATACAGATGTATATAAATAAATACATGTAAGCATTCGATAAAAATATACTTGAAAATACACAAACTATAACAGTTAGGTTTGGGTTAAGAACTTTCTGTCTGTCGACCATTATATTGTCGACGTTTGTACTGTCGACAAATTATCTTACATATACATACATATGTTGTTGAACATGTACCAGTATTGCATGTATACAGTATGGTGGAGAATAAAATATACTATATGTAATTTGCTCAATAGCAATGCAATACGCAACAAAAACAATTCAAATCACCAGAAATGAATGCTGGGCTTGAATAAACAAAAAAACATAAATTCAATTTGTACAGCAAAATCATGCATGTCATTTTGACACGAAAATGAAATTTTTATAAAACTGATTTTTATTTTCATTCTTACCCAAACTAAAATTATGAAATCATAGATGTATAAATAGTGGTTAAAGATCAAGCCATTCGATATAAATAGCCAAAGATTTCATTTTAAAAATGAGATTGGACATGTAGGCTGTACCATTGAGGCATATTATTATCCGAATGCCGAAAACAATACATCACATCAAATTTGTTATATTCAAAAATTATCCCAAGAATAAGGCCGGGAAAGTTTTAAGCAGACTTAATTTAATCAAATCTGAAATTTTATCTTGTCTCTTGAAAATCTTATGTATGCAGAAGTACTATAACTTTGATCTCAAAATTTCAAAAAATCACAAAATGCTTTACGCCCGAAAGAATTCAACATCAGATACCGAGGGCATACCCCATACAGTTTATGCCCCATACAGTTTATGGCAACATATTACTGAAGGTAGATGATATAAGATGGCAGTAAATAACATGATAAAAATTGGCACCCTTTTAGATGGTATTTTGGTTTCAAAACTGGTGGTTCAAGGCCAATCACATAGATAACTGATATTTCAAGAAATAAGAAGGCATTAAATACATAATATAA
>JAUELA010085785.1:0-10277 GCA_031471845.1 Boltenia villosa | reverse complement strand
CTCTATGTGTAACTACCCAGCAGGAAACTAGTCTTACGCACACAACTTCGCCAGACGAACACAAGTAGTTTAAAATACAATGTTTTATTGCAGAAATGCCAATGACAGGCACATACGCCTTTTCAGATATTTAGCAGCAGTAACAACTTGACGTGTAGGTGTGGTAAAACAAACTGTGCTACCCCAGGCAGTACACCACATAGAACAGTAATAATATAATAATCTCTTAATAACAATGATGATATATCTCTTAACAACAATAATGATTAAATTAGCACATTTTAACATAAAAAAGGATAAATATACAGAACAAAACTAACCATAAAATATTACTTCAAGCACAAGGCACGTCCGTCCACAGCAGACTTCTAAAGTATACTGGTAACTATTCAAGGATTCAGTTGGTAATCAACGCTTGTAATAAGCGCTTCAAATTCATGATAGGGCAAGGTTTCGTAGACGTGACATACCGGCCCCTAAATAATTATTGATGGACATAGGAAATTAAATTATTTAATCAAAACGGAACAGTCGTAGAACACTTTAACAAACAGAAAAGTATATATAGTGGTAAATCAAAACAATTCATGAAGCTTCCAATAAGCACAATTTGCGAATATCGCGTATATAAGTTGATGTACTAGCTTGAACTTTGACTCGTCGTACAAAACCCTCCGAATCAGGGTATGTCTCAGCTACACGAGCTTTTACCCATTTGTTACGAGATACATCCGAGTAAACGTGTACTGGTCTACCACGTCTATCAACAAATCTAAAGAAAGCTTGCAAAAAGGCAGTGGTCTCGAGAGATTCAACAACTTCCAAATGAACTGCGCGAGTAGCCATGCAAGTACAAAGAAGGCCCCAGCGCTTACATTCCTTTCGCCCGGATTTAACTCTAATTGGGCCGAAAAAGTCCAAACCAGTATTATAGAAACAGGGATGGCCCGTAATGACACGTGCCTCAGGAAGAGGTGCCATATATTGCTCACCAGATTTTACTTTCAAAATCTTACAGCTCGGACATTGGTTCAGTGCCTTACGAACTGTGGCTTGGCCAGGCAAAATCCAAAATTTGTTACGGGCAACTGAAAGCACATACAAAGTACCAGCGTGGCAATTTTCACGATGATAAAAATCAATCACAAGGAAGGTAACATGGTGTCAAATTATGGGGTGTTTCTGATCAAATGGGAAACGGGAGTGCTGAAGGCACTGAAGGCACATCCTGCACAAAAGGATTCAATTTCTGAAGACATTTCCTCAAAGGAGATGTAACACTTCATGAGTCGATTACAGAATTTCTGGAACAAATACACAAATAGTCAATTTGAGGGGCAAAACACTCATTTTGAGTCAATCGAAAAATATCTAGAGAAGCAGTTTCAAGTTCAGGCACAGCAAAATATCCTTTAGGAGGTAATTTAATTTTTGGGGAAACTTCAAATCTCAAAAAAGATTTATAACGTATTAACCAAGCTACAGCATGTTGCAGTTTTCAAACTTCGAATAGTGGGTCAAAAGATCATGCAAAGTATGATAATTCGTAGGGGACTTCGCATCAACAAAATTCAATTTTACCTCTGCCTTCACAGCATTATGGTCTGGACCAATTTCAAATTGGGAAGGCCAGTAACGTCTATCATGCAAAAGGAAATTGGGACCTTTGAGCCATAGAGAATATCCGTGTAATTTGCTTGGCATAATGCCTCGTGAGCCAATATCCGCAGGGTTCAATTTCGAAGGGCAATGATACCACTGACTAGGTTCAGACAAAGTGAGAATTTTAGTAACATGATTAGAAACAAATGTCTTGAAACGCTCAGAACGATTGGCCAAATAATACAGAACAGTCGCAGAATCCGACCATAAAAAATTGCCATCAATGTTATAATCAAGTTCAGAAATAATAGTTCGAGCTTGTTCAGCAGCAACTACAGCTGAAGTTAATTCCAAGCGGGGGATAGTGACTGGTTTTTTAGGTGCCACCCTAGAGGTACCTTTCACAAAAACAACATGGGCATTATCATTATAACCAATTAAACGCAAATATGAGACAGCACTATAGCCAACACAACTAGCATCACAGAATGAATGCAACTCAATTCTTATGGGATCAAAATCAGGTGGCTTAAAACATCTGTGAAAAGTCAAATTACTCAAGGCAGGTAGATCGTCTACCATTTCCCCCATCGATCCTTATACAAATCACAAATTTCATCATCCCACGAGAACTCATCTATGTACAAGTCACGCAAAATCAATTTAGCTGTGAGAAAAGCAGGTTGAAGCCATCCAAAAACATCAAATACTTGGCTAACCATGCTCAACAAACCACGCCTAGTTAAGGGCTTAACTTCAATGTTGGTTTTTACTTGAAATTTGTCAGATTGCATGTTCCATTGGACACCTAAAGTTCGACCAACAGAATCATTACCAAGGCCAATATTTTTCACAGAGTTAGCAATATCACATTCAGGTATTGATTCTAGGACAGTGGGACTGTTACTCATGAATTTGGTTAAATGGAACCCACATGTTTCGGTCAGTTTTACAAGTTGTTGGATATGAAATATAGCATTAGACACAGATTTTTCGGATTTCAACCATCGTCTACTTAAAAACTTCGGAGCACGATATCAAGGGTATCTGAATCGACACCAGCAAAATTATCATCAACCATTTTTTTTAAGGGTGAAAGTGGCAACAGACGGGCTAGAAACGCATCCGAAGCAATGACTTAGCATTTTGTAACTACGCACAGGAGAATTCAAACCATCGTTTTCCCACCACAAAAAGCGCATGGAGTCTGTATCATCAGCAGTCAATCGGATTCTATGAAACATTTGTTTGATGTTACATACAAAGACAATTAGTTCTTGACGAAAACGCAACAAAACACCAAACAAATTATTATTCAAATCGAGACCAGAGAGAATATTTTGATTTAATGCAGTGCCATCAAACTCTGCGGCACAATCAAATACGACACGAAATTTGCCACCAGTTGAATGATGTGGGATATAATTTGTTATGTTAGTGCGTATGCGTAACAAATTATCCTGAGGTATGATCGCAGCATAATCATTATCAAGGTATTCATGAATTTTAGCTCTATAGCGATCAAAATAGTCGGAGTCTTTCAAGAATTTTCTCTTCAGAGAGTACAAACGTTTTTCAGCCAACGGACGATTGAAGGGAAGTTCAATATTACAATCTTTCCAAGGCAAACCCACTTGGTATCTACCATCAATCATAGTTATTGTATCGTTCATAATCTGTAGGGCACTTTTGTCATTAAGTGACAATTCAGTTACACACGGGTCAGTATTGATATCAGCGAAATCATTATAACACAATTGGCACATTGAGATATCAGATTTATCAATGGACGGAACGGGATGAACAATATAGGTATGAATACCACAGTGAAAATCATAATTGAAAATATCATTGTCAATTTGCAAAGGGTCATTATCAGGCAAGTCAGCCATACTAGATATATTATAATCATTCACAGTGGAAATAGGTAAACCAACATTTTCAGTAACATCGAGGACACTATCACTGTCAAACTTTGTAAATTGTTTGTCATTGAAATGAGGTATGGGGAGGGGTAAATCATCTGGTTTTGATATAATACGATTGCTCGTTACGACAAAATTTAATTGGGTATCATCTGAGGGTTCCATAAGTGGATCTTTTCCACTGAGGGCCCAACCAAAAACAGTATGGATTGCAGAAAGGGGGGAATCATCATGGGTAATTCTTACAGGTACTACTTTTAAACGAGTAGGTGGAGTATTACATTGTGAAAACATTGAGTTCGTTACATTCGCAACATTCGACATGTTGTCACGAAACTTCTTCGAAGAGCTTGTTTGGGGACGTTCCCCTTGGCGATCAGGATGCAATAACGTGTGATGTCTTTGATTGCATCCTCTAACTTGGCAGCATCTGCCAGATGGACATCCGGACGATAAGTTCCCGAATAAAGGCAATTAAAGCACAAATGCCTTTTTTGAATGAAATCGAAACGTTCATTTCTAGATTTGTCTTTGAATGCATTGCACCAATGCAGCTTGTGCTCTCCTCGGCACATCGGACATGCGACCGAGGTGTTAGATGCGGATCTAACTGGACGATACCCAGACAGTGAGGAATCTCGGTCAGTATAATTAAACGACGGCGGAGGAACGGAGAATGTAGAGAACGTTGCAGCTCTCTTCGGCTGACTACGATATGAACGAATGTGACTGGCCTTGAGTCGACCATAAAACTTGCCAGCTTCAATTGCTTGTCCCTGGATAAACTGTGTGAGGTGCTCGAAGGAAGGCAATGATGGGATCGAACATCTATCTTGAATGTGATGTGGTAGTCGATAAAATATCTGCTGAAGATAAGAGTAAGCATCCATCAGATGCGGAGTGTTCCATTCCTCCAGTATTATACTGAAGTTTACCCTCTTGTTAGCTAATTGACGAAGACCGTCAATATCATCAGACTGAAGTTTAGGACCTTCAGTCAAATCACTCACACGAGCCTGTATAACAACGTCCCGAGATCCAAAGTTCGTATCCAGAGTTTCTCTTGCCTCCCTATATCCTGTAGCTGAAGGCTTTCTTAAATGGTGATTTTCAATAGCTTCTTTGGCCTTTCCGATGCAGTGGTTTTGTAACTGTAAAAATTGTTTAGCAGGTGGGTAGTCGGCAACTTCAAATATACTTTCAAATTTGTCAATAAAGGAATGGTAATGAAGTGGGCTTCCGTTGAACCTTGACAACTCAATACTAGGGAGAGTAAAACCTTCTCTCATAGCAATAGCTAGATCTCTCACATCAGAATTGTTCGGAGTTTGGTGCTCAAACCTTGTTTCTCGCTCACTACCATCTTGACGATATCCTCGGCCAGCTCGACTTATTTCCGCGTCCCAAGAAACATTATAAACTGGGGTAGGAGTATAAGGCGTTGAATGCCTATATGAATTCATACTATTTCTAGAGGTACCGGCCCCATATTGACGGACAGGCCCCATATGAGGATGAGGCTGACGGACCGGCCCCATAGAAGGATGAGGCCTTGCAGGTTCAGTTGTGACTGGTCGTCGAAAGTCACCTGTAGCATTTATTGTCCTGAATTCCTCTGAACTTGTTGCATCAGTCGTGTAGAGGTGCTCAACTTGGGACATTATTGTCCCTGGAAGCGCAGATGTGACGGTAGTACAGCGTCCAGGAGCAATGTGAGTACCATCAAATTGGTTGGTTTTTTTAGGTCAGCTACTTCTCCCTCTTCCATTGACGCTTTACAAGCTTTGACCTGTATATTAGCCCTTTCGTATGCCTCTGCGCGGAGGATCCTGCGTTGTATTTCCAACATTCGCATTTCTAGGTTTGCTTCTCTTATTGCAACTTTTGTGCTCAGGGCCTTTGACAACCTGATGGAAATGTCAGACCGATCGAAAAGTTTCGAGACACTGGACATTTTTCTTCGTCCTCTGCACAATGAGCCATGACAGAATCTTTCTTCAAGAGGTTAGAGTTATTCTCTTTATCCCACTCGCAAATGGGTATATTTTGTTTTACTTTGTGTAGTGACTGTGATCACTGCGAGGCAACAACTAGAGCCTCTATGTGTAACTACCCGGCAGGAAACTAGTCTTACGCACACAACTTCGCCAGACGAACACAAGTAGTTTAAAATACAATGTTTTATTGCAAAAATGCCAATGACAGGCACAGACGTCTTTTCCGTCTTTAGCAGCAGTAACAACTTGACGTGTAGGTGTGGTAAAACAAAATGTGCTATCCCAGGCAGTACACCACATAGAACAGTAATAATATAATAATCTCTTAATAACAATGATGATATATCTCTTAACAACAATAATGATTAAATTAGCACATTTTAACATAAAAAAGGATAAATATACAGAACAAAACTAACCATAAAATATTACTTCAAGCACAAGGCACGTCCGTCCACAGCAGACTTCTAAAGTATACTGGTAACTATTCAAGGATTCAGTTGGTAATCAACGCTTGTAATAAGCGCTCCAAATTCATGATAGGGCAAGGTTTCGTAGACGTGACAGTCGGTTTTATCAAACAATAAGTGGAAACGAGTGTTGTAGCACTTTAGAATGCTCGACTAGGGAGGGAAAGGAATAAATTAAATCTAATGCTTTCTTTTCTACAGGGTGAGATGGAGAAAATCTTGGTTCTGCCTAACTGCGTATGTTGTGTTTTGTTCAATTGCGAGGAAATGTTACAGGGCTCTGATAGTGGCTGTGCCTGAATGATGAAGAGTTTTTATTCGAGTAAGTTAGTTTTTGTTTTTTAGTTTTGATTGTTTTAGTGTGTAACCTGGTGTGGCCTGGAATAAATGATGGACCGAGTTTCAGTGTTTCTTCAATTTTGTGATGTGGTCTGTATATTTCTTGTGATATGTTTTGTTCTAGTAACTGTGCGTGTGTACAAATTCGAGTACATTTACGATGTTTAATTAGGTACTTGAACTAATTAGTGGATGTGAGTGTTCATGTTGTCGTGTTGGTGTATGTGAGTGGTTTTGAATTTATAAAATTTAATGTTTGAATCAATTATGCATTTCAGCCCTCGTCTGTGTGTATTAGTGTAAGGTGAACGTAATGAGGTAGTAAAAAGTAAAAGGAAACTTGAATCTTTAAAAGCATTACAGTATTCCATGCATTATAACATTTACATTATTGAAGCATGCATCGTGAAAAAAGTGCAGAGTCTGGTCGGTCTGGACCTCAAACTGATTATACAGGATAAATCAGAGAGGCGTAGATTAAATTAGGCGCGCACTTTTAACTTTCCGCCGCCTGTAACAATGAGACTATATCAAAAATGACGCCTTCTTGGTGCCATCTCATTTAACTGATTATAGACTAGATTCGTCATTTTAATCATCTAAGCATCTAAGCAAGAAAACTCTTTATGTTTTTCTCAAACTCGTAACAATTTCTATGCTAAATATTAACAAATTGAAAATACAAACAATATAAAATTAAAGTACTCTGCTCAGGAAATCTGCTCCAACGTTATCACTTCCTTTGATGTCTTAATGGCATTTTATGCGATAGCTCTGGAGTGTCATCGCCCATCGCATGACTCGATCGTTCGTAAATCGAATCGGTGATAGATAAACGAGGGGTTGGTGATCAGTTTGTAATACGAATTCTCCTCCGTAAAGGTACATTTTATATCTCTTAACTGCCCATATGATTGCCAGGCATTCTTTTTCTACCGTGGAATATAATTCTTCGGCTCTGTTCAGTTTCTTCCATAGCTGACGGGAAATAGTTCTCCTTCATGCTCTTGTAACAGAACGTATCCAATACCTTTGTTTGATTTTTTATATCTGGTAGATGTAATATTTGGCGGCTGAGTAGGTTCATCTTAAGTTGATTAAATGTAGTTTATTCGTCTTCCCTCCAATTGACTTCCTTAGGTTGTCCCTTGTTAGTCAGATTAGTCAATGGTGCTGCGATTTCGGTATAAATTTCCAATTTGTAGCGGGAAAGATCGAACCTCGGGTTTGGTTTATGGACGTGCGGCCTTACGAACCTTTTCCATGTTTCCTTCGTCCTTCATTGATCTGGTGTCCTGGAAACTCTATGCCTGATGCTACAATTTTACATTTGGATGCTTATAGTGTAACGTTTGCTTCACGTAATCGTGCAAACTGTTTTTTCGAGTGTTCCTAGATGTGATTTCCAGTCGTCAGTAGGCACCAGAATGTCATCCACGTATCCTTTTGTATTTTGAAGTCCCCGTAGAAGAATGCGTTTCGAACGAACGTCGCGCCGGAATTAACGAGTCCAAATGGCATCCTTAAAAATTCGTACGTCGCATCGTGTGTGACGAACGCAGTTTTATGGATGTCTTCTTCAGCCATGGGTACATGCCAGTAACCTTTGGAAAATCGATTTTTGTGAAGTATTCGCTTTTGGTCAGCTTTTGGAATACTTTTTATGCAGTGGGCATGGGTCCAGGGTCTTTGATTGTCACTTTATTTAGTTCCCGGTAATATATGCATATTATGTTGGAACCGTCCCGTCTTCTTTACAGTTACCACCGGAGATGCATATCCTGACTGAGAAGGGCGAATAGTATCATGTCGTAGCACTTCTTCTATTTCTTTCCGTAGTTCTTCTCTGATCAGGTATTGCACAGGATAAGGCTTGGGACGGATAGGACGATCGTCAGACACATGTATCCGATGTTCGACAAAGTTTACGAAGCCAGGTGTATCCCCGAATATATCTTCGTATATGTCGACTATCTCGTTCGCCTGTTGTTGTTCGGTAGTGGTTAAACTGTCACCGAATTTAACTTCTTTCTCAGATGACGTCTTACAGTTGGCTGCCCTAATTTTATCTTCCAGGTGATTGGACCTCCCAATTGTCACGTAATTATCCCTCTAGCCATGTATCAAGGGTTTACGCTGGCGTGGTCTACGTTAATATGGCTTCCTCAACTCTCTAGATTCCAAATCACAATACACGTCGATCCTTTGAGTATAAAGCATGTATTTTGCACACGTATCTCTCTATTACATCTATTATGTTCCTTTGTTTCATATTCCCTCATATTTATAAACGGACTTCTCATATAGCACACAGAAAAGAAATGGCATGCGTCGTGAACAAATGACATTCTGGTCGGTCTGGACCTCAAACTGATTATGCAGAATAAAACAAAGGGGCGTAGATTATATTAGGCGCGCTTTTTAACTTTCCGCCGCCTGTAACAATGGGACTATATAAAAACTTACGCATCCTTGGTGTCATGCCATTTAACTGATTACAGACCAGATTTGTAATTTTGTTCAGCGACTGCAAAAATCAGTGTGCACGTGTTGATAAGACTGTGTAAGTGGAAAATCCTAAACCCAGAACTCAACTCATTAATTGATTGTAACCACGAGCACTAGCGGCATAAGTTTCCTAAGCGACATGGCGCAAGTCTAGAGATATAACACGTACGAACAAGTTGGTTAAATACTAGACATGGTCGAGGGTTAAGTACTTCAACAGCTAGAAATTATACTGATATTTTATTGTGAAACCACAGAGGATTTCGGAGGAAGGGACGATGGAATATATTTCACAAGGTGATCAATTATTTGATATTTGCTCTTTTCGCCCGAACTAAATAAAAAAGTAATATGACGTCAAATATATTTTATGATCTAAAGGTTACAACGCTCTCGTATGTTCCAACGAAGCTGGCAAGCTTTCCACGCGGATATATTATTTTAATTTGATTGAATTTTTTTTTTGATGAATATATCTATGCTCGAATTAATTTTTATATCGAATGAATTCGTAATTGTTACATTTAGGGACATTTCATAGGTTTCGAGATAGATTTGTTTGTAATAAAAAATGTTAATGTTGTTGTGTGCCTACTGTACTACAATTACAACATGTATATAAATATAACTATAATATAATATCGCTTGCTGGGCGCGTAAATAGCTGTACAATATTACAGGCATTTGTAATTTGTAAGGCACGAGTAACTATTTGATATAATTTTACAAAAGTTTTCCATTTTTCTGGGTGAATATAAAATACTGGACGAACGGTGGCCCGTTGCTAACCAGATTCTGAGTTGGTAATTCCTATTTAGCAAGTGAGAGAGAGACCATCGGTGATCCATAAATCGGCGTTACCTCAATAAGCCGCGGCTCGATTTAATGGAAACTTGTTATATTCTGTTTGTATTGTCATTTAAAGAGATTTCGTACGAATACTATATATGGATATCTTGCGCTGTTGTTGTATTATATCGCTTTGTGACGAAATATGAATTAAACAATCCCTGGCTCACCAGAGTTATTACGCACAAAGAGATATACCGATCACTGCCCCATACCTTCGCATCCTTGGCAGATTCTAGCAAACTTCCGATTTTTCTTTCCGACAAGTTGCAACGCTCCATATCGAGATCCTTCACGCTGCATAGATCGCAAATCGAACCAACTGAAGCGAAATCTTCTTCGTTCATATCTTCATTTCCCTTGATGCTAAGTTCGTTGATCTTCATCTAAATTATATTGTTTTCAATCAACTTTCTATTTTCTGTGATAGTAATATTTATTATGCATTATATGCATAAATGATAAACACTAATGTAATCAATGCCTTCAACATGTGGATATGCTAAAGACATGGATAGATGGATAGAATCATTTAGTCAAAGTTATTTTAAAACATTTTACGCACTGATACATACTGATAATTACTG
>JAUELA010085674.1:0-10278 GCA_031471845.1 Boltenia villosa | reverse complement strand
TACTGGGAGTCCGAATTCCAGCACACACATCTAGGTCTATGGACAAAAATGTTAAAAAAACATGAAATAAAATAAAATCTAGGTTTAAAAAAAATGTATATGTATATATTGAAA
Source organism: Boltenia villosa (assembly GCA_031471845.1). Taxonomy (NCBI): domain Eukaryota; kingdom Metazoa; phylum Chordata; class Ascidiacea; order Stolidobranchia; family Pyuridae; genus Boltenia; species Boltenia villosa. The sequence continues at coordinate 10,164 of JAUELA010085674.1, read as the reverse complement.
TGTTATTATAAAATATAATAAAATTATTCAAGATGATAATTTAGGAGTAATGTAATGCAATAATGTATCTATTTTCTTTCCAGAAATCTGCTGTGAACTGGGAAGGCTTTGATGAGGAATTAGATCGAGTCCAGAACAAGATTTCAGAAGCTGAAACAGATATGAGTGGATTTGATTGTGACATGCCAACATCAGTACATGGTTCAAGAGGGAAGTTGGAGGATTTCCAGGTGAAAAAGATAAAAATTATAAACAAGAGGAATCTGGAAAATTGTGAATAAGTTAAATTTTGGTTATATTATTCAGAATAAACACCATCTATCTCTATTACCCTTATAGAACAACTCCTCTCCTCAGCCATATGCGCAACAATTCCCCATTAAAAGATAACTGAGATGAAATAGTGGCGGGGTTAGAATTAAGGACTATTTTAAGACTATTTGGTTTTGTTTATTAATAAAAATAATGTGCTCAATTTTTACAATTTTTTCCCCTTATTTTATCCTCTTGTCCTCCTCTTCCACTACTACAGTTTTTTGAAAAGACGGAAAAGGGCAAGCCTGCTCTTTTATAATCTAAGTCATTTCAATTCGACCATCGACCAGAACACATCTATGCAGTATATATTAGCCTCCCGGATGTAGCATCCATTACTCTCGATTTAAAATACACTAGAGAAAAAACACATTATCTGGAGTGTTATTAGCTTGTTTTCTAATTTATATGGCTCTTTAGTTTTAGTCTTATTTTCACCTTTATGCACTCCATCTTAGTGTTATTTTCTTTCATCATATTTTAAATAAGAGAGAAGGTGAGAGTTGTCCTAGAACCCTTTTGATCATGCCTAAATCTATATATTTTATACAATTTTACTGAGGATTGCATTGGGGATTGATGAAGGTTCTTTAAGTCTGTCATGGTGTTGATGGATTCAAAATTTAGGGAAATCCTGATTCAATGCATATACTTCAGGACTATATTCTTAGGGAAAATTTAACTATCAGTGTAAAAAAATTAACTTTTTGTGTAAAAAAAAAGAAAAAATTTAACTTTTTGTTAAAAAAAAATCAACTTTTGTGTAAAAAAAATTTAATTTTTTGTGTAAAAAAAAAATAATCTAAAAAGAATGAATTCAATTTCAGATCATTGCTTCCAACATTGCGTTACTTGATCATGAAGTACAAGCTCTGCAGAAAGTGTCTGAGACTATCTCATCTGAGAGCATTGCAGGCCGCATGACTGTGAATCGATCCATTGGGGCAGTGAAGACAAGATTGGAGAGATTGCAGACAAGGTCAAAGGTCAGTGAATGAAAGAAGGAAAAAAAGTGTGAATGAAATTCTGAAATTCTGAAATTCTGAAATTCTGAAATTTTGAAAACCTGAAAATCTGAAATTCAGCAATAAAGATTCAAATATATACTTATTTAGGTCGTTTGGAGAATAATTTTACTAAATGATAGCTAAATTTGCATACATCCAGATTTTTGACCAAAGATCATTAAAAAATGAGTCTCCCTTAGAACACAGCACCATGGGTCATTGCCTAGCCTGTGAACCCCCACTCATTATGACATAGCTTAATTTGATAACAGTAATATGAAAAAAAAAAAAATCAAAATGTCATCATTGCTTTGATTAAGACAAAATGATTTTTTTGTGATTGGGAAAGCGTCGCAGGAAAAAAATGAAACACTAAACCAGGATTGGCATATACACATAGACAGAACTCATTTGTGACATTTTCCTGCATTTTTTGTATAATATGATACAATTTTTCATATTAATTTTGTGTCGCTAGAAGTCATTTTGACCAATTGAATTAATTTAGATAGATAGAATTTTCATTTTTTCGTCATTTTAAAATGCTAAATTTTGAAAACAGCGGTCAGTATAGAAAAATATGGCATGTCACAAAAACCAACTGAATGGCTTTCAATGTAGTGACAACCATGCCTATTTATTACAAATATGAAATATGAAAATAGTGTTTAGTTTCTGTTTAGTTCTTACAAAAGATTGGGTAGAGTTGTATTCAGTAATTATTTACTGGTTGGAGCCTTAGTTTTAAATTAAACTTCGATGTTATTACTGGGTTTTCGTAAAATTTTTATGAAAATTTTCAAATTTTTCCAGGAAATTGAACGTGTGCTGGAGAAATATCTGCATGATTGGGAGTCATATCATCAACACACTTCGGACATCAAATCCACTCTTGAGCGGATCGAGAGTCGAATGCCTGTGAAACAGATTGAAAAGTGCACTGCGTTTGATCTTAGTACACAGAAGTATGTTAAAAAAAAACTTACTTAAGTTGCATTAAATAGACATGTTCATCTTGTTCATTATAGTCTTAGAAAACAGGAATCGAGTCGGAGCTGAAATGTTAGTTACGTGGAGTCGGAGTCAGAAAATTTGGTGAAAACAGTCTTTATAGGACCTGTTAAAAAGCTGTAGTAAAATTTAATTTCATGAACGCTTTTTCTGTAATATCAAAGTAATTACACATTCCTACACTACACAGATGAACAATTTCCAGGAGTCCAGGACAATTACCACACCCTCTGGAACATTTACCCCTTTGAAAAATAACTAGATAAAATAGCCTCGTTGTTTAACTAAAATAACGAGCTTAATATTCTCAATTTTTTCCTTCTTCCAAAGAGCGCAAGTAGTAGTTTCGCTAGGGGGCAAAAAATCTATCAAACAAGCAAACAAGCCTTATTTATAAACACAGTCTTTTCAATTCGACTGTCCAGCTGAAAACAATCCAGAGTGTTATTTTGCTCATTTATATGGGTTTATTTTCTGTAAAAATAAAATAATGAAGCTAGCACAGTATTATACTATACTAATGTTTGTAATGTGTTGCTTCTGAAATAAAAATTCTCACTTTATCCAGATCCCTCTTGGTATCTTTGAACAAAGATCTGTCATCTACGACCCGACGACTCAGCACAGTGCAGGAAGCTTCGCAGAATGTCGGTAGGACTCTCAAGTCTCCGAGCATTCGTGATGTAGAGAGAGAAGTCCTGGGTATTGAAACTAAACTACAAAGGTGGGTTGGATATATTTTAGTATGCTTTATATTTTGTTTGGTATTTTTTTATTGTAAACCTACCGTTATACTGGTATTCTCTAACCCAATATAAAAAGATTTTCATGCGAATGGTCATTGTCACCCGCATGGCTATGAGAACAAATGCATCATACAGATATTCATTGATAGATTTAGCAGTAAATAAACTATTTTCAGCGATTTTTTACTTTAGTGTATTTAATAGGTACTTGAATAAAAGCACCTTACTTTAGCGCATTTTATTAAATTCGAGCAGATTTACAATTTTTTGGGGCGGCCATGAACTCACACGTCTGAAACGAATTTACCTCCAAAAAATTAGCCCGTTGGCGGTTTTCTCCAGAATGGGATTGAGTTTAGTAGATGTTCAGAGGGTTTGGGTGGATCAGGATGTAGATTTTAAAGATCGCCACTGTTTCGCAATTCAAATGTAAGCAATTGTAACAAAAAGCAACCTGCAACCTTCTTCTGTTTGAAAGGCTGAAGAAAAAATATTATAAACGCAAAGGGAGGACTTATCTACAGTTGCAACATATATATGAGTAGAAAGTCACTGTCTGTCTGTCCGAGACAACTATGGGTCAATACTCAAGTTCATATTTAGGCCAGATAAAGGGGTTTGTAGGCTGTGAAAAGTACACGATTTTCTTGATCAAATTTTCTTTGTGCCATTACCATTAAAAAAATTCTTCTTCTCAGTAGTCTTTATTTTTAATTTAGACTCAACGAAGAATCGAATGAGAAACTGTCAGGAGTGAAGAAGGAGATGGAATGCAGAGATTCAATTCAAACTGAACTTCAAGATCTTCTCGCTTGGATAAATAGATCGAAGGATTCTGCAGATCGATCAGTTGATATGACTCCGGCTCCCTCTCATGTGCAAGAGAAGATTGAAGCCTTGAAACAGGTTTAGTGAAGTTTTTTTTCTTATCTAAATGTAATTATGTAAGTCAGGACTCCAAACATTTGATTTCTTCATATTTTCATGCTTGGGGGAAACTAAGCTAAAATCCAGAAATATGTTGGATTTTGGTTAAGCATGAATAACATGTTGATCTCATTTTTGTTTCCTTTTATTAGCCTTTGGGTCATTTCATGTAACTTCATCACATGCCTGTAACCATCAATTTTAGAATTTTTAAATATTTTGTTCTATGATTGCGTAGAGAAATTAATGAAGAATGAAAAAAAAATGTTTAAATCTTTTTCAAAGTTATGGGAGCTTGAAATGCCCACCACTAGGTGGGGATTTTGCTACGAGCACATAATTTTGTTGGACATAGGTGTGCAAATCTTACTTAATAATTGACTTGGAAGGGTAAAACTTGTTTTATGCATATTAATTTTTTGTGATGATTAAGAATGAAATGACCCCTTTAGATAACTCATGCCCCTTGGGGGTGTGGTCTGCAGATATATGTTAGTGATGGCGCATTCATCTGGGGAACTAAAATAAAATCCATAAACATGTTAGTTCTTTGTCAAGCATGAAAAACATGTACCGTAAATTTCCGTGTATAATATGCATTATATTCGATCTTAGTCATTTTAGGGGTTTTAGGGATGCATGGGCATGAGGATTTTAAATTTTTATTATTTTAATTTTAATTATTTTGATGACAAATCAAGGGTGCGTATTATACTTTATATTACTCATGCCCCTCGGGGGTGTAGTCTGCAAATACGTGGAAGTGAAGGTGTATGCAAATTTTTCAATAATATTAAAATAGAAGACAGTGTCACATCAAACAAAAGTAATAATATGCGGAATTTGGTAAAAAAAACATGTTGGTCTTTGTAATACCACCAAGTGTGAAAGGGGAGATTGAGAGGGAATCAGTCTCGCGCATATATACGTTCAAACCAAGGAAGGTAAACTTCTTTCCGTGCACATATACTGTACGTCAAGAGCAGGGAAGCGATTAAGCAAAAAAGGTTGAGAACCACTTATATACAGCATATAAAAAGTCATGGGACAAAAATAACCTCAATAATTTGGAAATTTCAAAAACTTAGCAGTCCTAAGGTCCCTTGATTGCCGGATTGATGGTAGTCAACTGTATATGAATAATCCGTAAATTTCTTAAATCCGGCAGTCCTAACGTCGTGTGGTTGTCGGATTAGTATTAGTCAACTGTATTTGATTGTATCCTGACATTTGGCCAACGGACATTTTGCCAATGGACATTTGGCCAATATTTGCAGGGGTGGATATTTGGCCAACATTCAAAAAATTATATCTTATGCTTCGTGTTAGGCTTCAGGGTAAGAGTTAGGGTAAGGATTATGGTTAGTGTTGGGGTTGGGGTTAGGGTCACTGTTAGCTTAGTCCATGGTTAGGATGGTAAGGTTTAATTTTTTTGAGAAAAAAAAATCGAAAAAAAAAAAATTTTGAAAAAGAAATGTTGGACAAATGTCCTATTCTGCGACCATTGGCCAAATGTCCGTAATTCGTATTTGATGTGTAGAAATTGCTGGAAAACACAAAATCAAAGATATGAAAAATATATATATATAATAAACCATCTAAAGATATATTAATTTATTTTTCAGCTAAAAGAACAACTTGCGTCCAAGAAAGAATATTTCCAAACAATGACAGAAAAACAAAGAAAGAAATACTTAGACAAGTTGAGCATCCTCCCTGCAGAGATCTCAACAACTGTTGCAAAAATCAAAGTTTCCTTTTCTGAACTTGAAGAAGAAATTGAGATCAAAGAAAAGGTATTAATTTTGTACTAAATCAGAGGTTTTGAGAGTGTTAAAGCCTTCATTTAAGCTATGTAGTGCATAGATATCTTATTTCTGCCACATGATAGATTACAAACAAACAAAACAGAGAAAAAATTGAAAGGTATATAACAAAAAAGGAATAAAATAAAATACAAAGTTGGCAAATGATTGGCGAAGGACCATACAGCCAATTCTGTCAATGTCAGCCAGCCTCGTAGTGCATGAAAATATGACAGAGCAACTGTAATTTGGTACCTTGCTCAAGGCTGCTGCACTAACCCAATAGAAATTAAAGTGTCAATAAGGGCTGTGTGTATTCATGTATGTATGTGTAAAGTCATATGGGATATTTCCTGAAAATTGGAGAAGCCAGAGTAGTGCAAGAGCTTTTCTCCTAGATGACCAGCAATAATTACTGTCTAAGATAGTCTTTATTGACCAAAATACTGCTACTGCATCGACCATAACATATTTGACATAATAATACTTCTCTTCATTCTTCTTCTGCAATACATATTCCTATTTCTTTCTCCTTCTCTTTCCAAACATTCACTCATTTCTTGCTTAATCCCACTTTTTCCTCCTCATGAGCTTATCCCCTCAATTTTTCAATCCATCTCATGTTCACACTTTTTTCTTCTGATCCCTGATCTTCTTTACTCTTTTTTCTCTCCTATCCACTTTTTCTTCTCCTTCTCTTATCTCTCTCAATTTTTTTTTCATTCATCCACATTTTCTCCCTTCTCTCATTTTATCCTGTTTTGATTTTCCTCACTTCCCACTTTTCATGTAATATGTATAAATCATAGTTCAGGGCATCGTAATCGAATTCTCACCAAATAATTCATTTCTCCTTGTCCCAACAGGAACTGGAATCTGCAAAATCACTCCGAGAAGAATATCAAACTGAATTGATGGAGATTTCAACAAAGTTGAGTGATTTTGAGTTGAAATTGACTGAAGAGATCAAGGATTATTCTACTGCTGAGAAGGATCATAAGGTTTGTGGTGGAGCAAAATATTTCTTGTACTACTAAGGGCCGTGTAAACGAGCAAATAAGTAAAATAACACTATCTTGTGTATTTTAAATCGAGAGTAATGAATGCTGCATCTGAGAGGGCAATAAGTACTACAAGTGTTCTGCTCGATGGTCAAATTGAAATGACTCAGTTATAAAGAAAGCAAACTTTTTTTCTTCTGTCTCAAACCACCATTTTCAAGTGATTTTTCGCTCACCTAGCAAAACTACTTTTTGGGAGTGGAGGGAGATGGAGAAAAGAGGAGGAAAAAATGAGAAAAATCGAGCAAAAATAAAGAATGTTATTTTTGTTAAACAAACAAGGCCAAAATAGTAACAAATAATTCGTTGTTTCAACGTTTTCCATTTTTCAATATTTCTATCTTTTTAGGGACTATGAAACGAAATATGGTTTAAGGATCAAGAATATATTCATGTATATTTTTAAATGTAATTGGAAGCCAAGTTCTTGTATTCATTCATAAAACTATTGGTTTGAGCGAAGTTAATGTATTCCTAATCGATACAATTGCCAAAAAGCTTAAAAAGGTCAACACAAGGGAATTATCATTCTGTATCAAGATAATTGTCAATGGATTCTATAAGCTTCGCCAAAAATAGTGAAAATGTATTATAATGAAAATTATAAACTCTGACTTTAACCCAACCCTAATGAAGTTTAACAGCTATATCACCCATATTAAAATTATTCACCCCTACGTACCCAGTTACAACTTATTTAGTTACAGTCTATCCAATTTAACATTTTTTAAATTTTCACCCAACAAACTTTTCCTTCTCTAGAAACTGACAACAGAGTTAGACCTATGTCATGGACGTCTTGTAAGCTTGGATGCAATGGCAATGGAAATAGCAGATCAGACTTCATATGAAAGCAGTAAAATCTCATTGAATGCAGCTATATCAGCTCTTAATGAACATTACAGTCGAGTGCAAGAGCTTGCTAGAGGCAGAGGAAGAAAATTCAGTAATGTGAGTAGATTTCATCAAGATTTTTATACTGTAATTTGCATGCTATTGCATAGGCTGATATGGTGCTAAATTTCAACTTCCTAGGTCTTCTAGAATTGATTCCAACTTTTTACCTCTAAATCAGGGGTTCCCAACCATGGGTGCACGCACCCCATGGGGGTGCGAGAAAGCATTTCAGGGGGTGCGAGAGAGAGTTAACATGTCGTTTTTCCGTGTTATATTTAAAAAAATTATTCAAAAAATCCATCTTCTTTATCTTAAAAAAAATTGTTACTTTTTTAGGGGTGTGAGGGCATACTAATTTTTTTAGGGGTGCAGAGCATTAGAAAGGTTGGGAACCCCTGCTCTAAATGTATTACTAGAACTTTTTACCCCCTTAATTTTGACCCCTAAATAGTAACATTTTGAAAGTCCACAACTGGCAAATGATTGGCAACTGTATGATTGCTCTTAAAGCACTACATGTGTACTGAATATTCACTTCCTGATGGCACACACAGGGATCTGATAAAGTAATAATTAAGTGAACAGATTGGTGCAGAAAGTAAAGTAAAATCTGTGATGGAGATAGTTCTGGTGCTGCTGGTGAATCTCTATGATGGTACCTCGATGATGCGAGGCATTCCAGGTTTGCTTCATCACGGTGTCCTACTGAATCATTGTCCTCCAACAGAAGATAAAGCATAAAGTATAAATAATGAAATTCAAACCACTTTAACCTGCCAGTCAAATGCCTCTTCTCTAGTTTATCCCTCTTGTCTCTTTGTGGATTAGATTTGACACTGGACTGATGGCCATCTTTACCTTACTTTACAGCGTATTTAACTGGCCAAATTTTGAACAAAAAAATTTAGCGTATTTAATTATTTGGGCGCAAATTTGACTCATAAAATTGGCATATATACATATCTTTGGTTATCACGACATTTAGTGTCAAAAACTAATAAAAAAAATTTAATATTTTTTCCAACACACGCATTCAATAAATCTATATCCTGACGAACCAAACCCTCGAAGCATCTCCTAAACTTAACCCTATTCCAGAGAAAAACCGCCAACGAGTTAATTTTTGTTTGTAAGTTTGTTTCTAGCACATTCATGACCACCCAGAAATGTTGAAATACGCCCAATTTATACTGTAAATTTGCGCCAATTTAATTAAATACACTAAAGTAAAGTTCTTTTAATAAAGTACCTATTAAATACGCTACATTGAAACATCGCCGAACGGATACAACCACTGTTTCCATTTTTTTACTTTATTTAATGTAGCCAGAAAATTTGATTTGAATCCATTAAGTTACTTATCTTCATCTTTCTTAAGACTCTCATTGTTTCACTCAGGCCTCAAGTTATCTCAATGAAATCGAAGAAACTCATTCTTTCCTTCGTAAATGGAGATCAAAAGCAGAGAACATACTGGCTGGTCCACTCACAATGCAAGATCAGCATGATGCTAAAACACAACTGAAAGAGAATAAGGTATTGAAATGCAAACTTCAGAATTCTCAACTGGCAAATTTTGAAGATCTGAGGCAGCTCATTCAAATACCCTTGGAAAAATCTTTCTAAATGATTTTAAATATGAGCTATATTGTGTGCAATTACCACAGATATGAAGATTTTTTTTTCTTTTCCCTATTACTCTTTTTGTTAAGATCTGGATAATCTTTGAACCAAGTATGGAAATCATGCTTTAAATAATGATGAAATTGAAAGAGAATGAGGTATCGACATTGCAATATTCTGGCAACTTTTGAAGAATTAAGGTGGCCCATTCAAATACCCTTGGAAAATATTTCAAAAGGATTTTAAATTTGTGTATTTGCGAGCAATTATGGAAATCATGCTTTAAGTTAAAATAATGATTATTTGAGATGTTTTTTAAACTTATTTTACATTCCAGGCTCTTCGATCTGAACTTAAAGAACTCAGACGAGAAATTGATCGAATGAGAGACAGAATTCCCGATGTTGGAGCTGGTGTGGAAATTGTCGATGAGGAGAGTTTTGGAGACTCCCTGACGTCATCGACAGGATACGGATCCGGAACTATTCCATCATCATCGTTTTTCACGAAGAAAATCGATCGAATGGCAACAGAATGTCGGGAGCTTGAAGACAAGATTAGAGAAAGGGAAGAAATGCTCTCAACTGCTATTGTTACAGCATCAGAGATGGAAAAAGATGTCAGAAAGATCAATGATGGTAAGAAATAAGTTATCTCTCTTTTTTAAGGCCCAAATAAATGGACTATTTTGTCTATTGGCTGTCTGGTGGCCGAGTGGATTAAACCGCCGGCTAGTCATCTATGCTCACTGAGGTTCTGGGTTCGAATCCCG
>JAUELA010085563.1:0-10279 GCA_031471845.1 Boltenia villosa | reverse complement strand
AGTTTTCGATTAGATCGGGAAATTGTTGCATTATCATTACGTAACAATTATGCAACAATGTAACAAATATCCAATATTCAATATGCAAGCTCAAGTTTTGCATTGATAGTAAATAGCATGTGTATACTTGGCAATAAAAGTGGGTCGCGAACTGAGAAAGGTTGGGAAGCACTGCGCTAGACCACATAAGAAAACAAAGGTGGAATTTAGGGAAACATTCGAAGGGAAGGATTCTGAGATGGGATTGACTACAAGACTTGACTTCATGAACGTTGATTGTCAAAAGACTGACTCTAGTCGACTCTAGACTCTAGACTCTAATCATACAAAATAATAAGATGACAAAAATTAACATGGAATATCATAAAAGAAAATGGCACAGGATCAGCAGAGGAACATATGGTCATTATAAGTGCTGACTCTAACCTTGACTCTAACACTTAATCCGATCCTGCTCGTAGTATACTGCATTGTACAGAAGTCGCTGTTCTCTGAATGCTACAATTTTGCGAAGTCAGGCGAGTCTGTCTTCGAAATGCGTTTAGTATGTTTTTTGGGAACACTGGAGGTGAAGTCAACCAGGCTGCCTTGCGACCGCCCATTGACACCTCTAGCACGTGCTTATTTAGTCAACCAGGCCGCCTTGCGAGCATGCTGAACTTAGATAGCGGAGAAAAGCCGTGCCCAAGGTCACGTGAAACCACCCTGCAAGGAGTTAGAGTCCCAAGTCGCTCACATCAAGGTTAACATGGCGTATTGAAGAGAAGTGATCAACAAGTGTGAAGTGCATCGTGTAGGTACTATAGTAATGAATAAATCTGTGCAGGTGAACCCGAGATTCTAGTCCTGAACCCAGATGATCAGCCGACGGTTTCACCCGTTCGGCCACCTGACAGCTTATATCACGCATCTGAATTAAAAGATTAGGAAATATCACAACACAGAATCTTGTTTTCACAAAAAATACAAGTTTTATTTTGTGAACTTGATTAGACCATGGTGTCTCCACCAGGCGATATCATTCTTGCTATCAAGCCATTTATTATGCTTCGTTTGAAGAAGCTAGATGTTATGATCTAGTGAAAGCTTCAGAAATAAAGCTTTAGCTGTGTGCAAACGAGACCAAGTGTTATGTTCTTAGTATGGAGTTCATACAAATTCTTATAACATGTAAATGAATGGAATTGTGAGACATAACCACGATACAAGAAAGTCCCAGAGTAGCTGCTACTTGATATGAGCTGAGACCAGGAAACGCGCATGTCTATTGAAAGCCGTTCATATTATATTCGCTGTTGTAGCGAAAACTATGTTGACGATAAAGCTTGTCTGGAAATTGTTTTGAAACCCGGTCGACCGTGGCTTTTTTTTATTGAATCAATGACTCCCATTCTATTACAGGGCCAAACGCTTTGCGAGAATTGTGTGTATACATCTATAGTACTTTCACCAGCATTGGTAGCATTGGAAGTATCAAGAGAAAATATAGAATATTTAGATACATTATAGTAAGCTTAGGAAAAGATTTTGTCCCTAACATTGAAATTTTAGATTTTAATGAGAATGGCCAGTGCTGGAATACGTTCTGAGCAAAAATGGTGCATGCTGATATTACAGTTGTAGGTATTTTCTAAGTATGACAGTTTAGGGGTCATTTTATCTTAATGATAACAATTAATAGGTAATTTTTATTGGTAGCCACTCGTCAAGAGTGATAAATAGCGTTAGTACAGAAACTTAAGCCTGGAAATGAAGAAGTAGACAAGCTATATGCGTAACCGCGTGTACTCGATTCACCCTTGGTAATAATAGAAGAAAACAAAAGGCTAAATATCGAGTCATTCAAATCAGTGTAAACAGTTGGATTGTTGTTTGTTCTGATGAATCTGATGTCCCTTTCACACTCCGGTATATCTACGGTAGGATTGCTTATTTGCAAAGTAAAACTATGCATATGCAGATTTACCTACCGCCGTGCTTGTTTGCAAATAACCATTTGCGTAGTTTTAGTTTGTAAATAGGCAATAGGCATAGAACTACCATAATGTGAAAAGTGCACGAGTTTTGAATTTGAGCGAAGTTCAGAAATTTATTGGAAAGTAATTACTGGAAGATATTGATATCATTTAAGAAGAGTTGGAATAAAATGTCATAGCAGCTTAAGAAACGCATAGGTAGTGTGATGAATGAGCCAATAATTGGAAATGTCTTCATTGAAGGTGTTGGACAATAAATTGTCGAGATTAAAAATATATTACAGAAATTTTACCTCATCAAAACTGATTGGGCATTGAATCACGGATCAGTCGCATGGTCCAGATAAAAAATTCAACCTGTCAGGTTTTAGACAAATTCTTTACATCATATGAATTATAAAAAAGCTGATGTCAATTTTTGCAATTGAATTATTATGATGTATTTACAGACCACATCAAAACTCCAATGTCATTTCGCCAGAGTTGTAATGACTCGAGTCGCATTTTTAGTGCGACTCGATCTTGAGCCGTGAAAGTCTCGACTCGAGTCTCGTCGCTTAAAGACTTGACTTGAGTCGAGTCGTGAAACAAAATGACTTCAGAGTTAATAGAAACTCGAGTCTCACATTAAAGAGATCAATTTGATTACATTTTCCCGATCGGTATTAGATAGTTTATTACGTAACAATGTATTTAACGTTCAAGCGTTCCTTGTTTCTTGAGCAATTTGAAACACGCTGTCGGTTTGATTTGCTTTTGTAATGATCGACTTTGGTGACTTGGCCCCATCATTGCATTTCGCATGATGCAATGTGTAAGGAAGTAGTTAGCATATTTGATCTTTGTCTCCTTCCCGTGCGCCCAATGTTTACACAATCCTCAATAAATATTTTATGACGGAAAACTCAGACTCTTCGAACATGAGACATCGCACGTACGATCTCAAAACCTTTGTATTTGGTTGAATAGCCTGTAGGGTTCGCACTTGGGCGATTTTCACCAAGATTCATTCATATAATTCACGACCAAGGAAACCGCAGACATCTATAAAGTTATATACAATTGTAAATTAGCAATATTACGAAAATATATGCATCTACTTACGTCTATAAAGGCTGGAATACACGTATGAGGTAAACGCACGCATTTTTTGGTTTGTTTCATTACAACCGCGCGGATACGTATGGAATCGAATTACGCGCGGTTGTAATGAAACGACCAAAACAGGCGTGCGTTTACGCGTACGTGTATTCCAGCCTTATGGCTTTTTAACATGAAAACTGGCAAAAAAAAAAACGAAAAAATGCTCGTAAAACGCATGAGTTGACAATCGCTGCTAACCATTGGAGTAAAAAGCCATTTACTTGACAAATAAAAAAGTACAAAGAGTTAAAAAAGTTTTCCTTATTGCATATATGATCGGTCGCAACAAAAGACCACTATGATGCAATATACACTGGAGAAGCGATGGAAATGAACTTGTTTGGTGGATTTGAGTGTTTAGATAGTTAAGTAAACTTGAAGCTTGAATTAGCCTTATTTCTTTCAATTTTATATTGGAAAAATCGCGTAGAATACGGGTTGAGCGAATCCCGGACATTTCACCATCATTTGTGACGTCATAACTGAGGGACATTTTGCCAACATTCAAAAAAAATCTTTGTGTGTCGCTAACCCTAACCCCAACCCTTACCCTAATTATAACCCTAAACCTAACCGTAACTTCAAGATCTAATTTTGTGAATGGTGGCGAAATGTCCGTTGGCTAAATGTCCGCATACGAGGTTGAACGCAAAAGTTGACAGGTATTTAATAGCGACAATAATTTTGCTTAGATTCGGACCAACACGGATGCGCATCAAACATATTCATCAGCAGTGGCCGCTCGTCCATAGGGTCTGGGAATCTGCATTTACGTATATAGATATTTCCATATTGATTCTCCCGAAGGTTGAATGGTTAAGTTTACAAATTTAGAAACCGTACGGAATCGAATTCAGCGCGGCTATATCAAAACAAACCAGAGACGCGTGAGTTTGCCGCGTACGTGTATTTCAGCCTCTAATCAAGGCTTTGCACCCCTTCATTTTATTATGGCACGAGCCGCCATTGTTCATCAACACACCGAGGTAATGATTATACCTTCCAGTGAAGAGAATTGAACGTATAATAGGGAATGACCGGAGGGTATGAATTGTAATCGAAGCCACGAGAATGTTGACGTGCTTCTGGAGTGTCAGCATAGTGGCGAATAATATGTTTTGATAACGTTTCAAATTTCTTGCTATGAACATGCTGCGGGGATCAGTAAGATATACGTTTGTTGTGAATGGATAGATTGAGAATTCAAGTAAAAAGTACAGCGGGTGCTGAAGGAGGCGGCCAGGAGCTTAGAACAATCTATCTAATATATTTAACTTTCTGAAGTCAATGTATAAATATATGTGAGGAAGCTTATCAGTATCTAGTGATCTTACATCTCTATGACGAAGTTAACTTTAGTGTTACTGTTGATAGATATTGCAGGGCTAAGCTGTGAGAGGGGATACATTGTGCCCGGGAGCCGAGGCTGGTATATTTAATCATGTTGCTCACGAGGGGAACGCAGTAGCATAGTGCTATGTACATATGCGGAAAACAGAGTTCTCCATTCCACTCTTCTCTCTAACCTTCCATACCTTTATATACTTACAGTTCGTGGATTATCGTAGCGAACAAAAAAGGGGGATTGATGGTGAAGGGAAGGGCGCCCGAAAGAAATGTTGAAAACCCTGATAAAATGATATATTGTACATCATTTGCTTTAGTTTAGCTATCAGCCCTTTTTTCCATAGTACAGCATTAGCACAGCCCATTTTAGGAGATTTGTATTATTTTATAGCAAATTAAGTTAATTAAGTTGAAACCATTTGTATTTTCTATCTACCACCGTATATGTAGTCTTACAAATTAAAATGCCATTACTAGCATGTACCCTAGTCAATTCTAATTCTTAATCCATCCCAGTAAAAGGGACAGCGGGGGCCACCGGCCCCCAATTGAGAACCACTGCTCTAAATGTCACGTAATGTGACGTCATTAAGTCAAAGCCGCGGCGTTTACATTTGTCACGTTCATAATTCCTTCGTTATCCGATCAACGGTAATACATTTCTTTAATTGTATCATTTAAATTCTAAAAATGAGTTGAAATCTAAACTTAACCAATAATAAATGGCGTGTTATGATGTCATAATACGATTTGCAACATGCCGGGATTTCCCAAGTTCATTTCTCCTTAACGTGGAATGTATTGTTACGCTTCGTTGCTGTTTATCACACACGATTGGTTCTACGATGTGTATGATTGTGACGTAACATTCGTCATATTTCTATGAATACATGTCAAGTTGGGTCGCTTTTACTATTGTTCGTTCAATGTACTTACTGACAATTTCCATAGCAAGCGAACATAAGAAAGGTATGCTGCTGCTTTCATTGTGTACATTTACCATTGAATTGAACGTGTGTCGTTTTAATGGGGTCTTGTACCGTTAGCCTAGAAAAAAACACCCGCATTGAGTCTATTCCAGGTATATTTTGTCAATTTAACATCTGTTATGCTGAAAGTGTGGATTTTAGCGCTATGTGTAACGTTAGGGTATAAACAATTATAACGCGGTAAAAGCATTTTCACTCTGTTTGTTCTGTCATAATGTATCGAAAACCGCAGGAGTAAGGTATTGTGAATACACAATATATCGTGTTTGAGTCACGGGGATTTCGTTCGCGTCAGAATTTCTAGTAAATTTTATGGATTTTAAATAAATATTTTGGTATTTGAAGCAATGCTCGTTAAATTACAGTCAATGCACAGCTGGAGAGGGCTAGGTAAGTACATGCGTATGTTAACCGTGGCCAACTGTTAAGCGTAGGGAAGATCTAGTAAGGGAAAGGTCTTAATAAAGTTAAGCTGTTCCAGAATATAAGCATCAACTAAACTTTCAGTGAAAATAGTTTCAAATAACATTAGCAAGTTGTAATTGTTCGAGTCAAGAGTATATGTGACGTCATAGAGTGTTTATGTGACGTAACAACATGGATAGTATTGTACAAATGTGACTATTTTATGGCATAGTATTAAAAAATTCAAGGCAAATTCCAGATTTAATTTCATTTCGGATAAATTTTTAATGGTGTGGTTAAGCAATTGAATTTATAGGGATGAATTTTTAATGTTTGCCACCGTTAATTTGATTAAATTGAACGACATTAATCCAATTTTCGGTCGTTTTTATTCGCAAAACAGCTGTATTTGTTTGTATAAAGAAGTCATATAGCAAGAGAAATTTTTGTAACAATGTTAGTGAAGGTTAAGGATTTGACGAAAAATATGGGGTTTTGATCTATTTTTCGATAGTTTACGCGGTTTTGATCTCCTTTTCGCTAGTGCCGGCGCATAACAGACTTTATTTTCACTAATGAGTATGTTATTTCACGTTGGTGGCTTGGTAATCAAACAATGGTGGCCATTTTAAGTTGTAAATTGCGAGTATTTTGTATTCTCTTTCAAATGAATCTAGACTGAAGCTTTTATGTAGAGTAATAAAAAATATATGAAAATGTTTCCAAGAGTTTTTCAGATTGGAAAAATTAAATAAGTTGAATTATGATTACCTAACTTAATGTACTTGTACACGGCCGCATATGTTATTATCCACAGCCACAGGTTGTGCACCCCTGATTTATTATTAATAAAACCCATGGATAGAAAAGGTATATAACTAATTTACGGCAGTATAAGATAAAAAGTATGAAATAACGTATAAAATACAGATAAAATACAGCGTAGAAGTTGATATGTAGGCCTCACTATACCTACTCTTGTATTAAATATACCGCAAATTCAATCAATAGTAAGCATTTGGAGAATTCATGGCAAGTTATTTCATTATAATTGTCGAACTACAACTTTAAATCATGTCTTACAAGGGTGGCTATTCAAAAAGCTTGAAAAACAACGACATAAATCATCGATTCAATATTTGTTCAAGACTTGAAGTTATTTCCTCTCTGATGAAGGCACTCGAGCAAATATTTGGATATCGCAACAATCACACAATTCCGATCAACAAGTTCTGAAGCTTGTTAAGTATTATTCATCGCCAGACAGTATTTACAGGTTCTTAGTGCACTGGAAATGTTATGATGCCATGTCTTGTAACGACCAAGTTACTAAGCAAAAGAATTTGGAGAAACTAGGGTTTTATAGTATCAGTTAAGTTAGTTTTGGTTTAATTTAGATTTTGTAACTCAGCAGAAATGTGAAATTCGGACAGTTTACTATTTGACAAGCCCTAAGGCTAAGCGGTGCAAACAATCAGACCCCAGAAATGAGGACAATTTTACGTCCGGCTGAAATACCGGACAATTCGGTACAAAAGTTAGGTGTCTGGCCCCCTAGAATTAGGTAGGTATGCTTTAAGGCTTTAAGAAGAGATGCACTTATCAGGATGTCATGTTACTGAAAAGGAATGGAAAGGGCTGTCCGGTGGCTGAACGGGTAAACCCATCGGCTGGTCATCTATGCTCACCTAGAGGTTCTGGGCGATGTTGCTCGCTTGTTGATAACCTCACTTCAATATATGCTGTGTTCACCCTTGAACCTTGACGTGAGTAAGTGACTGGAGACGCTGAACTCCTCGCCGGTACAGAGCGGTTTCACGTGACCTTAGTCACGGCTTTCCTCCTCTATCTAAGTTCAGCATGGTCGCAAGCCGGCATGGTCGCATCATGCGTCCATGTATAAGCCCGCTACGGCTTTCTGGTGAATCGAGGGTAAATATGATACATCAATTAACTCTCTTTATTTATTTTTGTTATTTAAATAGTACCCTATATATTCTACTATGAAGAGGTGAACTACTTTTGTGAAAGGATTTTGTAAAAATATATTTAAAATAGAAAATGGCGACGACATTTGGCACCAAAGCTTTTGGGTCCATTTTCACATCAGTTCAAAATACTGTTAAAACGAGCTCTGGATCAGCAGTCAACATTGTGATATGTTTGGTGACAGTAGGGTCGGAACAATTATTCAGCTTTGCCGCATTTAACTGCCCCTGTCCACCGCCAGTGAACAATACCAATGCCGATGGTTCTCCGATAGGTAAGTGCTCGAATTCACATTCAGCCTGTTATTTAATGACGTCATCACGTTAATGACGTCACATTTATTTCCCACATGCCCTGTGAGAATTTAATCTTGAACTATTCCGTTCCAGTAATTAGAGAGAACAATATTTACGGATGGGTGTTCATCGTTGTCCCTGCGTTCGCTCTCTTCATTCTCGGCTACGCAATGAATATAAAGACGTGGAAATGGGCAACTGGTGAGTTTGTTCGTGGACTAATTCAGAATTTTCGTTGCGATGCAAGGATGACGTCATTATACGTGACGTCATGTTTATCGATATTTCCGTATATATATAATGCGTATTGTAGTTGACAATATTGTCGTACTGAGAGGCTCAATACATGAAGAGGTCATGACCTCGCTGTAATGGATAACTATATACACCAAGAAGTCATGACCCCGCTCTAATAGCGAACTCTATGCATGAAGAGGTCATGAAACGTCATATATTTCTTTCGAAACAATTGCTCTATTTGATCCATACTCACGCATTGAAAGGTCATAGTTTAATAAGCATTCTAACTTTGTGTCCTGGTGATACCAGGATTTGAACTTGGAACTTGGTTACTGCTGCCCGAGTTCTAGCTATTTCTAGAATCGCCAATATAAAACTCACAGCATAACGACCTCACCCAGAAGCTATTGCACTACTTCGGCTTCTCCAATTTTGGGAAATCATCTTGCGAGTCAAGATTTCCTATAAACACACATACATGAACATGCACGGCGATATCAAGAGATTAATTTCTCTCAAGTTTAGCGCGGTACCCTTGAGCAAGCTACATATTCACACTGCTCTGACAAACTTTCACTCACTACATAACCTAAATGACCTTAGATGTCGATGGCTTCAACATCCTTAAAACAACAGCAACAGCAGCACAACGACCAGAAGTTAATTTGTCATCTCTCCTCTAGGTTGTTGGCACCGAAATGAAAATGCTTCGCGAGGTGGCTTAGCTGTTTGCGTCACGATATTGGAAATATTTGCGCAGGTGAAGATTAGTATAGGCCAAATAGTTCTGTTACGTCATGTACCAATGACGTCATTTAAATCTGACGTAATTTATTTTCAGTCGGTAGTAGCTCCTATGGCGTGGCTGTCAATTGCTTTCCTGGATGGAAAGTACTACGCATGCGCAATTACAGAGACACCGTACATCAATTCCTGCGAAAAGGTCCTCACAATGAATCTTATTGCAAGTGAGTATGACGTAGTTGATTGCGTCACCTTATAAAACACAATAATATTGTAAGACTCCAAACGTCCAGCATCATGCTTATATCCTCTATTACTATATTGTACATTTATGAGCCTATCTGATTTTCCGTTATGACGCAATAAATGACGTCACAATACAATGCATTATGATGAGAGCCCTAACAAACCTGTAAATTCTCAAAATAATTTACGACAAATTACGCCGTACTGAAGTCGACTGAAAGTTTTTTACTCCAAAACTCGGAGACTGACAGCCTTGGAATTTTGATCTAAGAATCTTAGCATACCTTGTACGCAGTCATTTAGGTTTAGGGTATGTGCCCAGTGGTGGGATTTAAAAATTTTAAGAACAGGTTGTTCTCTCACTAAGGTCTCACTACCACAGTCTCTAGCACATTCCATTTCCCTACCTCACCGAGACTCCGTGTTACAAACTCCAAAAACCTAGAAATATATCTATTGTTGGTCTTAAACCCGTGTTCGGCTCCATCCGACATCAAATCTTGTTTTAGTCGCGTTTTTGACTATCTATGAGTGGTCTATGATCTATGAGGGGTCTACCAAAATAAATTATAAGCAAAGATGTCCATTGAAAAAAAGGTTGAGAACCCTTAATTGAAGCTTACAACCTGTTCTTGGCATTAATGAAATTCCAAGAACAGGTTCTTACGAACGACTGAATCCAATTAGCCTACTGTAAGTACCCAACAATGTAATGAATATCGCAAGCGCCTGCACGCAATTCTTATAGACATTAAATCATGTTTATTTCTCTGTAAACTAAATTTAATTTCATTTCATCAGAATCGAGTGCTTTCGAAGCGAATAAACGAAAGTCGCAAGTGATCGGTTGGATAATGATCGCGGCTACACTACTACTTGGCTCTCTCTTCTACTTGTGTCACAG
>JAUELA010085452.1:0-10279 GCA_031471845.1 Boltenia villosa | reverse complement strand
TATTGGGCCAAAAAAAATGCACCACTATTTGATGTGGGCCGCACAACTCAACAAGATCAGACAATTGCACATCTAATCAAGTTCAAACCAAATTACAAATATATAAATTATTACAATTGAATTGCGGTAATAGTTTAAATATAAATTAAAAGACCATTATGAACGCAATAACTTTGCTTATGTTGCGGCCGTATTTCCAAGGACACAGCTCTCAACAAAATTGTGAGATCAATTGGACCAATTGTGTCAATTTTTTTATTTCCCAATTTTTATTTTCATTCAGATTGGAGCATAAAAAATAATTTTAACCTCATAAGAAAGTTTAGCGATTTTTTAAGGGATATTTTTTTTTATTAATGTATCATATTTACCCTCGGATTCACCGAAAAGCCGTATCGGGCTTATATATGGCGCATGATGCGACCATGCTGGCTTGCTAGCAATGATGAAAGAATTCAAAGGAATTTAACAAAATGGATAAAACTATGCACAAGAGCGACTTCGCCCTATCTTTATCTCCATATAATCTACCCCAAATCCCATTTCATCTTCTTAGTTCCACACAAAGTGAATAAATTAAAGGTTTGATATCAAACCACAACTATTTGGAGATTATCTGCTGAAGCCGATGGATTTAGACTCTGGAGTATTTCTTATATCTGTTTCGGATGCGATACTTTCAATGTCATTCAAGTTGAATGAGTTTAAATGCAAAGAAAACAACACATGTGCAAAATACATGCGTAAATATACAAATTTTCGAATCAGATTGATTCGTATCTCAATTATTCGAATCAAAACTCATTTTAGACTCTGGGATATTTCTTATGTTTGTGTCGGACGCGGTACTTTCAACGCCATTTGAGTTTGGATGAAAAAAAAATGTCCAAAATATATAGGTAAATGTGCAACTTTAAGATTTCCGAATCAGGTTGATTCGGATCTCAATTTATTCGAATCAAAACTTCTTTTAACAACAAGTATTGTAAGTATTTCCGAGAAGTTTAAAAGTTTCGAGGAAAATTAAATAATATCAGACATATAGTCTTGTTTTGTACATTTTTAGGCGTTTTATTTCGTAAGCTTACTCTAGCCTAGATCAGGTGTGAACAACCTGTGGCCGTGAGAATGGTAATGTGCAGCCGTGAAAAAGATGCAAATTGTTGAACAAATGTTGCGGCCATTGAAACAAACAAATACTACTTTCATACCCACGAAGTTTCTGTTCAAAATTATGCAACATATGTTCAATATACGATCGGTGCGCTGCAGTGAAATGGAGGAAAATAAATTATTATCGGTATCAATGGTCAATTGCGTAGTCGGGCATTTATCTGTTATTATCTATTTGCGCGGCCGTAGTGTCAGTGGAGTTGAAGCGGTGCGGCCTGTATGGTCAGAAAGTTTGTGCAACCTTGATCTAAGGAGATGGTTTACCGCTAACTTTTCATTCATGGGGTTCAAAAAGTATACGAGTTCGACAGAACTGTGGAGACGATCTAGAAAATTTAACTTTAAAAGTATCAAGTTTTGGTCTAGATGTTCATACCTCGCTTCCTCAGACGAAGAAGAATAAATTATTGCAAAAGCAACACGCGATTTAATAACACACGGTATTGTGAAATTGAAAATAGCTTATTTAGTATGCAATGATTATGTCTGATATTATATTCGTGTTCTATTATTTCTTGTTTGAGCGTCCTTGTGACTTACGCTACTTACGGACCCACAACAAAATGGGAGTTTAGAGAAAGGATAAACGGTTTGCTGCACGGCAATTCGCAATTCTTAGCCTTTACTTATTAATAATAATAATCCACAATTTAACTTTATTTTTTGCTTAATTAATAATAAATAATAAACGACTTAATAACAAAAACGATGCAATTATTGATTGAGCATCCTTGCGGCATACGCAACATACGGATCCACAACTGGAAGAGGAGCATAGAGAAAGAATAAACGGTTTGCCGCACGACATTTCTCAACTCTTGGTAAAATCAAATAAAGGCTAAAATGCACGTTACGCGGTAAACTCACGCGTTTTTGGTTTGTTTGATACAGCCGCGCGTAATTCGATTCCATACGTATCCGCGCGGCTATGTCAAAACAAAGCAAAAACGCGTGCGTTTGCCGCGTACGTGTATTTTAGCCTAAAGGCTTATTGTTTATTCTATATTGCTTTCAGTCCTTCGGATACAGAAAAATAAACGAGCAGTTTGCAGTATTGTAAATAAATAAAATAAACAAGACAATGACGTCGAAGGAGAATAATTTTGACAAAGAAATAGACTAGAACATTGTCACGTAATTCAACCTTGAGTAGTATAGTTTATTAATATAGCGGATGCAAATTTTGGATATCGAGAATGCTTTAATTTCGCTGTTATTGGCAATATATTGTAAAGTATAAATTGTTGGATGACGCCACTGTGACGTAAGCACACCAAATATGAAAGGGCGAAGAATACTACATGAGTTGGAAGTTTGAAGGGAATAGGTCAACAGGTAAGAGACTGATCCCTGGAACATAAAATAAACGGAGCCGACCAATATATACTTGTCGAATTGCATCCGCCAAGTAAGAGCAACAGGCAATATATTTTTGACGTTTTCACGTTCAAATATTATAATTTTTTATTATTCATAAGTTTCTTAATAAAAATAGTTTACCTGGTAACATGCTTCTATCTTGCTGCTTCAAAGTTTCTGGTGATGACGTATTTGATGACCTCACACTAGCAGTTGCCGGGGAAACCAATCCTACGTCATTGGCTGGACAGGCATCAGTCTGGTTGAAATGAACAATATAAAGATTAAATAAAACAAATTCAATAGGATTTATTATGGAACTCTCAATGAGAATTAAATCAAAAACAAAAAAGCACGTCGTATTAAATTCAACACATTTTACCTCTACGGTATTAAGAGTTATTCTTTTGTGTAGTAAGTAGGAAAAGTTGTCAGTTTGTTTGTCTTGTAACAATGTCGTCATTGTTGTTGTTTTAAGAGTGTTATCGATATCTAAGGTAATTTAGGCTATGTACTGTATGGAAGTCTGGCAGAGCATTATGAATAATGTGAATGATAATTGTGAATTCACCTTACTCAAGCGTACAGCAGTAAGCTGAGGAAATTTACTCTCTTGATAGCCTCGTGCAATCTTTGTAAAGAAAATATTGACACGCAAGAAGATTTTCCTAAAATTGGAGAAGACGGAGTAGTGCAAGAGCTAAAATCAGGTGCCAAAGTATCGAACAATGTCGTTGTTGTTGTTTTGAGGGGTGGTAAAGCCATCGACATCTAAGGTCATTTAGGCTACGTAGTGTGTGAAAGTTTGTCAGAGCAGTGTGAATATCTACCTTGCCCAAGGGTACCGCGCTAAACTAAAAGAAATTAATCTCTTGATAGAGCCGCGCATGTTTATGTATGTGTGTGTATAGGAAATCTTGACCCGCAAGAAGATTTCCCAAAAATTGGAGAAGCCGGAGTAGTGAAATAGCTTCTCGGTCAGGTAAGTGTGTCGTCAATCTCAACGGATCTACTTTAAGGTTAAATTTTCTGCACAGTTCAGTCAAACTCGACTACTTTTTGAACCCCATGAATGAAAAGTTAGCAGCAAACCATCTCTATTGTCGGAAACTTACCTGTTGGGTATTTTGGCCAACTTGACTTGGTGGAGCTGGATATTGATAATGTAGATTGTAGTTGGATGGATTGCCAACGGTCGAAAATTCTTCCATCGGTGCTCTTCCATAATATTGGGCAGGGTGTATCCCATTGCCAGCGTATGTGGGGGTTTCACCCATGGTTGGGTCAAAACTGGGGCTTTGTAGGGTTTGATAATTGCTTGGGTTGGGGTTAGAGGGTGAATAAAGCACGGAGTTGGTTGTGGGTTGATTATAAAGGTTTGAAACGTTCATATTGCTCATGCTGGGTCCTTGGGTCTGCTGGGGTGGGTAAGTAGATGTAGAGGGGGCATGTGGGGTATGTTGGCTGAACCCCGAGGACGAGCCCGTTTCAACCGAGAGCTCTTGCTTTATTCTGATCGTATGGTGGACGTAATGATGCTCTGGCACTCTTTGTTGGTCCATGCCAGGCCCTTGGAATTCTTGTTTTGCTTCATTATCTTCGTTTCCAATGCTTGCTTTGGGTGTGACGTCATGGTGTAGTGACGTCATTGTTCTGACGTCAGAATACGGTTCCCGCTTCAACGTTTTAGACACATCGTAGTTTGTGTAGGAATCGCCGTACGGAGGCTTCAGTGACGTCATGTTGTACGTTGCTCGCCCGTTACCATTGGCTACTGTGACGTCATTCGACATATGATCCATTGTTGGCTTTGATTCGTTTCTGATTGGTGGAAAGTTAGAAGTTTCAAAATGGATAGCTGGTGATGGAAATCCGTCCAGATGGAAAGTAAAGTCTGAGATTATCTGCTTCTGATGTCCGCAACTTGGGTTGTCTACCTCATAAAGACTATTATGCATTATTAGTCATAATTAGTGATCTGAAATGTCATAAAGAAGCTGGTATAAAAATATGTTGCTGGTGTTCTAAATAGTTAATCTTCACCAGCAGAGTCTATTGAGCAACGAACAACTAAAAAGGATTAAATTATGTTGCGAACTTTGCAGTATACCATCGCCATTTTGTTTTCTGCTACCGTAAAATTTTGTACTTTCCAC
This sequence comes from Boltenia villosa, assembly GCA_031471845.1. Classification (NCBI taxonomy): domain Eukaryota; kingdom Metazoa; phylum Chordata; class Ascidiacea; order Stolidobranchia; family Pyuridae; genus Boltenia; species Boltenia villosa. The sequence continues at coordinate 5,591 of JAUELA010085452.1, read as the reverse complement.
ATCGAGAACGATAATTCGTTTTTGTCACTTTACTTCGGAATTAATATAAAATGTAAATAAGTAATTATAGTACGTTATAATAATTAATTATAAGTTATTTAAGATGATATTTTATTCAAATATATATTAAAAACTAAACCATATTAATTTCTGAAGGGGAATAAATTAGGAATCAATTTCAATTATATTCCATAGTTTATAATAAAAGATCACTCCTGCGTTTAAACTAATGTATCAATGTATCATTCTACGCATTATAATATCTCAAACATTCAAAATCCTATCATGTACTTGTGTAAAATAGAAGTGGATATACGGACCAAATTAATTTTTAAATCGTTAACAACCCTTTGTTCCTGCGAGAAGCAAAAAATTTCGATTTTCCCTTCCTTTCCATGAATAACAATTTTGACATAATGAGTATTATTGAGATAATCTGTTTCATTTCCATTATTGTACAATATTTTTCATGTCGAAATTCTATACTCATATTATAAATAAGTACGGAGAGAAGAAATGTATTAATTTTTTACCGTTAGATCAGATGTTTCGAACTGTCCTGAACCTATACATATCACTTTACTGTTTTACTTTACATATCACTTTACCGTTATATAAAATTATATTTCAAAAAATGGGATCATATAAATATATTCTTTCGGAGAAGCTGTTCTGAAATACAATATCTCATTGGTCGAATTAACTATACCTTGACAGTAGTATATAGTTTACCTGAAACGATTATTTTGGTATCAATTTTTTAAGAACTGTCAGTACATTTCCCCTTTGAACTCCTCCAATAAACTATTCCTCACTTATATATATATTGATTGCACACAATTTCGCAAACATTCTGCTCATTTGATGGATGATGAAGGAAATTAAATTTATCCCGTTCTATCCCACCTGAGTCTTAGAGCGATGGCACTGTCACAAATCAAAATCTTACACCGCTTCCTCTTACTATTTCGCATTAGTGGCCTCAAACTTGGCTCTAGAACCAGGAGGCCGTGAAGGAATAGTTTTCGCTATTCACCATGTTACTCAAGCCCCTCAAACCAAGCTTCGTTCAAATACATGTATGTATGTATACATGTTTTCACAGAATGACTATTTTGCTTTATGACGTAACAAGATGTTTTTTATTCTATCGCCAAAAAGACAAAAATTATGACGTCACAAAGGACATAATTTGAACGACTCATCTTCGTTTTCAATTGAAGGGAAGTGTTGCTGTCGTTAAATATTATTAATGAGCTAGTTATAAGTGTTAAGCCTTTGTATGAACTTGCACAAAGTACATCCGCTTCTACATGACATGTTGTTTCACGACTGTTGTTATCACTGTTATGTAGTTAACGAGGAGAGATGGAAAATCTTACTATTCAAAAGATTAAGGGTATTAACTCTCCGGGAGGCTACTATGCTACATTGAAGATCAGAGAAGAGCATACGTTGCCTTGTTTGAACACAATATAACTTGGCGTATATATTACACAGCGACATACGCCCTATGGATGCAGTTGCATTACCACTGTGAAGAATTCTGACCTATAGTGAATAATTTGTGATTTCAAAATGCAATATATCTATACAATTTCCGATAAAAGTTTGAAGGTTAAAAAATCACATAAATGTCATAAAATACAATGCATACTGTTTTCAAAATATGCGAATATGACGTCATTAAATGCATATTTTTTTCTCAACATTTTTCAAGGTTTGAAATATAGTCTAATGATTAAAATTGATTAAAAAATTATTTCTTGGTAAAAGTTTATGGAGTTACCAGAGCACCAAGTTACTAAAAGTATTTTAATACTTGACTCAATATTATCCATCTATTTATCTTCGAAATATGAGATAAGATTTCTTCAGTTATTTAAATTACTAAAACCAAAGTCTTCACCTAATAACCGTAATGTTTAATATGTCATACTTAACCAGAATTGGGCAACTCTGTAACCTCGTTATTATCCCTTCATTCGGTTACACAATAAATAAAAGCTCTATAATGTTACCGGCACGGATGTTAAATTCGATAACATTATATTAAATGCACAAATTTAGATAATTTATAAATTACGCAGAGATACTTACTTGCGTTCGATATACTTTTGATATTTTATCTTAAGAAGTTCCAACCTAGACCTTTAATCTTCAGAAGCTCTTAGAAATAAACCTTGTTCTGCGCACACAAGGAGATAGCATATTGAATGATACACAAAAAACTTTTCTACGCTTCCCAACAAAGCCAGTTCATTCAAAGGACTGATTTTTTTCTCTCAAATCAAGTTTCTTCTTGACTCATCGTCCATTTTGTTTTTAACTCATTGAAACAAAATTAACTTTTCAGGTTATACTAAACGAAAACCTGCCTGCTCTGTGTAAAATAATTATATCGACTTGTCACGTTAATATAAATGACGGCGTTTGATTAATTTGATTGTTTATTTAATATAAATTAATATCTATCCATACAATAAACTACCAGTTTCACAAGTTTTGTGGTATCGGTTATTTAAAATTATAAAGCCTCCTTACAAAACAGTGCAATATATAATTATTGTCCATGAGTTGTATTTTAGACATGACCTTTTTCTGAAACACTGAAATACTCCTTGACACGAATGGCGTGAGATTAGCATACAGGTTCTGAGATTGAGATATTGAGCTGCTTTCTTCGCTGCCATAGGCCCCTTTCACACTGCGGTAGATCTACGGTAGATTTGACGAAGAATTGCTTATTTACAAAAGTAAAACTACTCAAATGCTGATTTGCAAAGTAGAACTACCGCCATGCTTATTTGCAAATAAGTATTTTCGTTACTTTGCAAAGGGGCAAGTCCACCGTATATCTACCGTAGCGTGAAAGGGGCATTAGTAAAGTGACTAGACAACTCTCATTGTGGATTGTGTATTAAAATACATAATGTTATCAGAACGACTTACCAATAGAAAGTAACAACTATAAAGACTGACTGACGACTACACAGACATACATACATCCTGTGTGCTTTGATAAATATAAGATAGCTAAAGTACATATAAACCAAACACGTACGCGTACACGAGTCTCATTATTCTTTTCAAATTATTTCTACATTCTAATCTTCCTTTGGTAGCTGTACGCATGTAATTCCATTGATTATTGTATTGGTCTTTGAGTAGAACACGTCAAAATGAAGATTTTTTGCATTTTTATATATTTTATGTGCTTGATGATATTGATTATTCAAATTATCTGCTGGATTGCATTAAATTAAGGCGAATATATAGAAAATCGCGTTGAAAAATTAATAAGTAACATTTTCGGGCATTAACAAACAATTTATTTTACCCATGTACCCCCAAAGAGGACCAATATTGACCCCAAGGGAGCTCCCTAGACCCGATTGAAGGCAAGTAATACATGGTTACCACAAAATAAGGCTTTTTATTATTAGTCCTCTGGATCAATAAAGGTACTGTTTAGATGGCGCATTGATCAATTAGAGAGAAAGATGGGATGACTAACGTTAATACCCAATCAAAAGAGTATAAAGAAGGACCAAAGAATACAAAAATGTTCAAAAAATATTGAGGTATAATGCAAGAAGATTTCAATGGGATTAAAATGCAGCAAAATTCGCATACCATTGGATATTAAGCTATCTACGGAGTGCGTCTTTCAAATAACACTTGAATTCGTCAATTTATATCCGCCAAATTGGGATATAAAAATCTAACTTATTTGGCGGATATTATTTATTATGTAATAAAATTGTTTTCCCACAGAGAGCACACCCTTCGTCATAAGAAGTTTAAAATACGTTCATGTTATAAGCGAGATTCTCACGTGTACCAAGAAGTACATGATGTAAGCTGGCTATTGTGCGTACAAGAAATAATCTCTACCGCAAATACGAGATTAAACGGCAAAATTTACGAATTTGACTGGTCATAAAGAAAACATTGCTTAGTCACTGATAGATGTTTGAATCTGAATTAATATCAAGGTACTAATAAAGTAGAGATTTAACTCTGCCTTTTTATGCGTAACTCGCATCCTTTTCTTACGATTTTCCCATTTCCATCCTTAACACGTTGACTGCCGATTACAAGTATACTCGTAGTCACTGATGTCCTGCCTAATGCCACCACATGTAATACCACAGCGGTTGTATCGCTTTTTCAATCAATGTTTATAGATTTGACAATGACTGAAGTGCATTCCAGATATCGTACTGCGATTGGGGATTGACCAAATGTGTGGGAAAACAATATATTCATTTTTCTTTTACTTTTTTGAACCTCGAACCAGGGGCAAGAATGTGGAACTTGAGATTCCCATTTTTTTTTTCACTCAAGTGATAAATTTGATAAATTGTGAGGAAACACAACTATATCGTCATGGCTTGTAATTGGCAATATGGAATAACATGAAATATGAGGGTTAACAAGATATTGATATCAATGGCAGTCAACGTGTTAAGGGAGGTAAACATAGCTTTTGAAGTTTTATTATTTCTGTTGATTTCCATTTATTTATATTAACATTGTCTCCAATTTACATCAAAGCAGACCACCCTCAAACCAAAATTTACCCACGACTGGGACACAAACAAGATAGTTACTCATAAGTGGTGATATGTGTCAGTAAAGGTATTTTGATGATTATATTATAAGGATAAAATATGTCATCGTTTTGGGGTTTTGTGAATCAAACGAAAAGGAAACAGTATTGAGTCTTAAGCGGGATTCAAACATATTTACAATAATGTATGGACTTACTCTGAAGACATCTCTTTGTTACGTGGACGATGACGTCATACATACTAAAATATTTACCCATTTTGTAAAATATATGCGTTTTTATTTAGATTGAAGCGATTGAACACGTATTTTCGCGTATTTCTCGAGCGAAATCTCTAACGGGGAAATATATATTTAAAATCTTAAGCATTTGAACGCTGGGCATGAATTCCAGGTTCTGGGGACCGGTAAAACTAATTCTGTGATCAGACATCAAGTACGGGTATATTTCCTTAATAAAAATACGAAATTTTGAAAACAGTGCTCAGTATAGAAAATATGGCATGACACTTAAACCGACCGAATGGTTTATGACATTGCAAGATATTCAATTTCACAATAGAAGCCAAGAGTTGCGAAATGTTGTGCTTTGAAAATAAATCAAAAATAATGTAAGACAGTTGGAAAGTTTGTGTTTGAAGTTTGGTGTCAATAGTGTCATGCCATATTTTTCTATGCTGACCGCTGTTTTCAAAATTTTGTTTTTTAAAATGACGAAAAATAAAAATTCTATCTATTCATCTACCTATCTTTAATATATCCTTTGTCTGAAGAAGCTAGATATTATGATCTTCGAAATTTTTGAAATAAAACTTATGTGTAACAACAAGTTCATGCCTTGTATTACGACAGAAAGCCTTATAGAACTTTTATCCCAGTTATACTGTGAAGGTGAACGCGCGTAAATATTTCCACGATTTTCAATCAACGTTTCATAACCTAGACATGGCCTAAACAACGGTACAAACCACAAGAAAACTTCTCTCAGAAAACCCCGAGTTGTACCATCAAGGGCA
>JAUELA010085344.1:0-10279 GCA_031471845.1 Boltenia villosa | reverse complement strand
TTCAAGAATTATTCGGAACCAGTTCGAACGGTTCAAACATATTAGGAGTCGGAGTCGGTACATTTTTTCCCCGACTCTGACTCCGATTCCTGTCAAATTTGCTCCGACTCCGACTCCACGACTCTGACTCCACAGCCCTGAAAGAATAGCTTCAAGCATAGCAAAGCTTCAAGCAAAGCGAAAAATGTATTTGTGTCATCCATCATCCCTCTCCAAACCTTGGACAGAACAACTCTACAAAAATAAATAAGCTTCTAGAAGAGGAAGCTCCTAAATATGGAATGATGAACATTGCAGTCCCAGAGATATTTATTACTGAATATAACCAAGAGTTGCATGAAACTGACAAAATCCATATGAATGCGGAAGGGATAGAAATTATACAGAATATTGTACAAGAAGCGCAAAGATATATAAAAACAAAATCAAAAAAGTGGAAAAGGAGACGAGGTAACAGAGGTACCTTCAAAAACACTAAAGCCGAGGTCAGACATTATTAAGCAAAAAACATACAAATAGAAAAGAGCAGAACTTTCATGCAGGGATGGCCATAACCGAATAGTTAGGTATTCCGGAATAATTAATTCCGGATATGGAATTCCGGATGTTTTCTTAAATTGAGTTTTCTACATTTGCCAATATATCACAACATCACATGAATCATGAAATTTTAGAGTAAAAATGCTACTTATTTAGGCAGAGTATCACGTGATGAGCGAAATAGCTGTAGAAATTTCTAATATAAACAACTTCAATTGCAAGCCAAATGCTGCAAAACAGCTTTTTTCGTAGCGGTTGTTTAACAAGCTTTTTTTTTCTTCCCGAGAGGCGTATGTCACGTGATTAGCGTAATAGCTGTAGCGATTTCTTGGTTTAAGCAAACAAAAGCATCTCATGAACATAGCTACGAAAAGAAAAAAATTCAGAATATTCGGATTTCTCAAATAGATGAAGAATGAATGATATTCGGAATACCTAGCTATTCCGGATATCTAATCCGGTTTGGCCATCCCTAATTTCATGTAATAATATTACTCAAATGAATTGATAAAATAAACTGGGTAAATTATTTATGATTTATCTATGTTATTTCTGATTATTTTTATTATTATTATGATAAATATACAGAAAAATGTAATATCTAAATCCGATCATGATTAATTTATATTGGAAATGTTTTATTTAATACTTGTATTTTATCAATGAAAAATGAACCATATTACTTACTACCTACAACATAAACACAAAGTAAACTTATTGATAAATCAAAAAACTATTCAACTGAAATTCTACAAATTCCCAGCCCTGGTTAGATTGGTTCAAGATGATTAAATAAAAATCAACAGAAGAAATAAATATCTTCAATTAATTTCTGTTTGAAATGTTTTATTTAATACTTGTATTCATTTACCTTTACTAACATTTTGTGTATCCTTTTTTTAGAAAAAAAATTGGGAAAATTTACACAATTATAATTTTTCCCCAATGGAATACAGACAACCACCTAACCCCAAGGACAAACCCAGCATTTTTAAAGTTGTTTCATTTCACTTCCATTTCATTTTCCAGTTTGATTACCCATTCTCATCTGCATTCTTTAATATTTTAGATAGATAGATGGAATTTTCTATTTTCCTTAATTTTGAAATACAAAATTTTGAAAACAGCGGTCAGTATAGAAAAATTTGGAATGACACTAAAACCAACCGACTGGTTTATGACGTTGCAAGATGCAATATAGTGACAACCGTGGATGTTTATTACAAAAAAAAGAAACAATTATTATTCATATAACGTACATAAAATGTCCTATAAGAGTAGGCATACGAACCCCACGTCGGGGAGAAAAGAAATCCCACTCACAATTTTGGTTTTTGGTTTTGAAACGAGAGAAAGTCGGAGAATTTCTAAGGAAATTAAAATCTATATTTGATTATTCAAGCGAATATAAAGCCACAAAATCATCATTAATTAATCCATCACAATGATATGTGATTGATATCGAATCCACTTATGAACTTTATTTCAAACTTCCAAGTCACTTTTTTTACCACATGAACAAAATGAAAATATATCCTTTTGTTCCATGTTATCAGACGTGCTAGTCATCAATGAAAAGATGGCAAACATTAACTTAAGACACTAAAAAGACAATATGACGTAAAATTACGGTGTTAACTTTATAGTTATACTACATACACAATTTTTAAATAATGTGTTCAGTAAAATTGTATTGCCAAAAAGTGTGTCGATAAGACTATGTCTGATATACTATATAAATTTTAAACCTTTGTATCTATTGGAGAACACAGTCTGTAGAAATATGCTCGGGAACAACTTCAACATCACAGGGATGAGAATGTAGAAGAAAAGGAGAAGTCTCCACACCGCGACATGCGTGATGGTTCTCCAAAGGAATAGAAACTGTGCTCGCATATCGTCATCCATTCGTCAAAACTTGATAATATTTTAGCAATTTTTTTTTCCAAAACTACTTAATTCACATCTAAAAAATTAAATTAATCAATTAAAAACAATAAAATATACACAATTGTTATGAATATTGATAAAAAATTGAATATAAACATTATTTTATAAACAAAACTCAAAAAGAGGCATACATTTACATATATAATATTATTTTTTAAATTGTAATAAAAATGTTATTATGATGTCATAAAGCAAATTTCAACTCATTATACAGTCACAATAGCATTGTAAATTTGAAAATAAACTAATAGGTTTTCTGCCCTCAGGGCATAAGTAGAACTTGCAATGCAATTCTAATTGCAAACAATACAATTGTGAGAAATTGTGCAGCAAACCTTTATCTCTCTCAGTGGCCACAAGGATGCTCAAACAAGAATATTGAAACAAAATAGTAGGACAATTTGAAAAAAAAGCGAAAATTTTCCAGTTAAGTAGTTTATAGTTCCTTACAACGGTGGATTGTCCTTTGGCACTAGCCAAAATGAATGAGAAATGAAAAATAATATAATTATGCTGCTAAAATTTTCATTCTTTCAGCCCTTTTCGAAAGATTGTCGATTTTTCAATTTCGATTTTTGAATAAGTCAAACTTCGATCACCCCAGACGAAACATATTTTGATAAATTTATTGCATTTGATTGCAACAAAAATGTCAAATACATCTGTTGAAAGACACTGTTCAGTGTTCATGCACCAAGTTTATTTGATTTTAGAAGATGATAATTAAGGTTTTAATTTCCGTCTTTGTCATTATGGATTCATCCGATAAATAAAGGTCGGGATGTACAATATAACTCGATCTTGCGCAAGATCGCACTCATGTAAAGTTGCCCATCAACTTACAATAACAAATCCTACTTGAGAATTCAATTGTCTACTCATAATAGCACAGCCTACTTCACAATTCATTCATGATTACATCACAATCAAGTTCGATCCGGTTCAACAATTACTCATATTCTTGCACCATCAGATAACATTCATGAAAATGGACAATCCAAAAACTCATTTTTATGATGCATAACCTTTTATCAGCTTGTTAATGGTGCTTTTTACTGTTTTACCAAGGTTTTCATGTTAAATTATATGATGAAAAAATTTGCATTGAAGGCACATGAAAAATATTAGTACACAGGGCAAATATGGTATAAAAAGGAAGAAAATGCCGCTAACAATCAAACTCTAACAACAATTATATGCTATAAATTCTCCTAAAGTTTGTCTTTTTTTAACATTGAATTCTGAATCAGCGTAGCTGAATAATTTTTTAAATAATCCCAGGACGAAGATTTCTGGACTGAAAGAGGACAGGCCAAAAAATAAAGAAATATGACTCCCTATTACTTACTATTTACAACATAACCACAAAGTAAACTTATTGATAAATCAAAAAACTATTCAACTGAAATTCTACAAATTCCCAGGCCTGGTTAGATTGGTTCAAGATGATTAATAAAGATCAACAGAAGAAATCAATAGCTTGTATCCTAATCAATTAAGATTGCAAATGAGGGCAATGATAAGGAAATGAAATGCTTCCTGTTCTATTTTGTAAGACTCCACCTTGATGATTAATATGTTCATCTTGATGCTTTGAATTTTAATGTTAGGGGACTCAGACATACTAACAAGAATACGTGTATTTCCGCAATTCTCAGTTATTACATAAAAACTGACTTTCAAAACATAGAATACGACTGTAAAAATATTTAATGATAAAGATTCATTCATTTGTTATTCCCCGCACAGGGAACTGTATAGGTTTTAGCATTTGCAACATTTTTGTCTGATTCGATACCGATTGAACAAAAAAATTCCAATTATTATAGAACTCCACCTGGTTAATGATTGTCGAAAAAAATACTGAAAAATGGTAAAAAATTGAAACCATCTGGACAAAGTTAAAACCAAGGAATGAAGATCAGAATTGGATTTTGAACGACACTGATCGAAGTTTGGTCTCTACAAATTTAGTAAAAAATAACAAATCTTCAATTTGTATCTCAAGGATGTATATGCATGAATATTTTATACCATGTCACAACGCTATGACACTAAAACCATTTCTATTGGAATTGACCTTTATTAAACAGAACAAAATCCATATATTTACAGAAAGAATGTGACTTGTACACAAGCGCAGATTTGATTCAAATTCTTGAAGATTCAAAAATGGCCGTCCCTAGTTGTGAACATGCATAATATATTTCCACCCCAAGTCAATGTATTCACCAGATTACACAGAGTTATTGACACAAGATGCCAAACTATTTACTGGGATTCTGTCAATGGTTCAATAAACATGTTTTGCGAAATGCCATCATGTTTACAACAGAGCAAATTCCTTAAACTCTGAGCATTACGGCGTCAGATGCTCTCTTATCAAAGCATGTCTTGTAAGTCTTAACTGAATTCGAAAGATATTCCTTCAATAGAAATTTTTCACAAAAAGAGAAGTGATCGCAAAAACCCGATTACCGTAATTTCACGTATATAAGACGCGGGTTTTGACGGTTTGTGTAAAAATATTTTATATAAGACGCCCACGAATATACAACGCACACAGTCTCACCATCTGCAGAACTGAGCAAACCCGTGCATATAACACACTTCAAAAGTACATACCACATGCAGGTTTGCAGGATAAAATTATAGAGAAAAATAGTGAATTCAAATCGTGAATATCGACCGTGATAATCGTTCTGGTGGGAAATTTAATTCACCATTTTTGGTTGTGTCAATATCACACATTTTACCGTTCATTCATGTAAAAAATTAATTGGATAAGACGCCCACGAATATACGACGCATCCAGGAAGCGGGATGAGTAAAATATTGTATAAAACGGGTCATATATTCGCGAAAATACGGTAGTTCAGGGCTGTGTCAGAAGGAAGTCATCAAATTCAAAAATCTACACAATTTGTTGAAATCCAATGTTGAACAATGAATTCTTCCTTATATTTTAATTGAAGTTATGATTTATGCCGGATATTATGTCATTATGAAACTAACAGCTTACATCTTTCATTGATTTCTTAGTTCATTGTCATATTCAGTTTGAAGAAGCCAGATATTATGATATAGTGAAAGCTTGCAAATCGAAACTTTCAGCTTAGTGTTGTTAAAAAATTGATAGCGTTAAATATATTAAAGTGGGTTTTTGCTAACATAGATTTATCAGGCAAAATCTATAGATCTCCATTTAGTTAATGATTGTCGAACAAAAATGGTAAAAAAATGAAACCTTCTGTGCAAACGAGACTATAATATGTCTTATTATATTTCTGAAATTTATAATTCTTGTTTGAGCATCCTTGTCGCTTAAGCTACCAATCCATAACTAGAAGGGAACATAGACAGTTTGCTGCACAATTCTTTACATAATTATATATTTGTTTCAAACATATCCTAACTATTCAATTACTAAGAATAGAGTAAAGCTAGCTCTTCAGCACAAAATTCAACAAATTAAAAATAAAACGATTTAACTGAAAAATTGCTGAAAAAAACTTTAAAAAAAAACTTTCAAAACCATTAATATGCACGAGAAGTTGAATATAAATTCACAATGAAATCATGTCTCAGGATTGAATATGAAACTTCAAAATTAGTTCAAAAATTATAAAAATTGATAGCATTATACATAGTAGAAGTTGGTTTTTGCTAACAGCGTATATTTTTAATTATGAAAAAAAGCACCAAAAAAACTATAAAAAGTGCAATAAAATTTAATGAAGCTTTATGACATTACAATGGAAACAATAAAAATATTGTTGCATAATAAACAGTCATCAATTTTACTTTATTAGGTAACAAAGTACCTTTGATATTTGAAACATTCCTGTCCAGACTCAATACAAAGAACAACATAATGTAAACATAAAGGAATGTAAACAAACAACAATGTAAACATTAATTAACCTACTTCAAGAACTTCAAAGATTTAACACTGTTTCATTAACTAAACAATGTTTACAGGGTTAGAAATGAGAAATTTATTCAGAGCTTTCTGAAGCCACAAGAAAAGAACATAATAGTTACAAAAACTGCGTTATCTGATTTAGAGGTGGTCAACGCATAGATTGCAGCAGTGGTTCCCAACCCTTTGTGTTGCCGACCCTTACAACACTGAATGCTATTTATGGACTCCTCTAGACCAGTGCTTCCCCACCTTTTTCAGTTCGCCACCCACTTTTTTGTGCGACCCATAATGAGATATTAATATGAGAAAAGAAACAATGTATACACATGCAATTTACTAATAATGCGAAACTTGAGCTCGCATATTGGATATTATCAGATCAAATCGGGGCTTGATAGGAGACAAGCTCACACGCAACGTTGCAACTCATTGGACATAAGATTAATGGGTCGCGCTTACCCACTGCTCTATACTATGTATATTATGAACGTTTGAATTAAAAAGATTGCAACAAGCCTTTGGAGCCTTGAAAATTTTAGGTTCATGGGAAAAATTAAACTGTCATTTTCATATCATGCAATGCTAAGCATAATGGATCCACTTATCTAAAATTTGAAAAATTCAAGAAGATTTGAAAATAGCTTGAATTAAACATTGAAAGTTCATCCTTATCAGGCCCATCGTTAGTAAATATATATTTTACAGTGTGGTCTCATGAATTTTTTAACTTTCCCCGAACTATCTACCAGGGGTTGAGAGTTACCCCGGGGGTTGAGAGATCACAGGTTGGGGACCACTAGACTAGAGCATGTTCAGGAGCACCACTATTTGAATTAATAATAAATTGTAACTGAGGCACAGATTGGAATGAAATAAAATAAAATTATATGATTGGAATTAACACTTATCATCCGTAAATGAGGGAATTCACATGGACTATTAAATTAATCTTGAAGGGATAGGATACGTAAGGACTAGGTTACATATATATATATATATAGAGAGAGAGCACTTAATTTACAATGGGACCTCTTTAGTGGTATGAATGGTTGCAGAATTAAAAAACCTCAATTTTATGCAAATTTTTGAATAAGTAATAATCTGTAGTTTTGTCTGCTCTTAGGAGCAGAGGGAGCTCTTGGAAGCATGGGAGCCTACTTCTTATTTGTCATGGACTAAAAAGGCAGAATCTATAGAACTCAATTTAGTTAATGATTGTCGAACAAAAATACTGAAAAATGGTAAAAAAATTGAAATCTTCTGGACAAAGTTAAAACCAGGAATGAGGAATCAGAATTGGAATTCGGACGACACTGATCGAAGTTTGGTCTACACAAATTAAGTAAAAAATAACAAATCTTCAATTTGTATCTCAAGGATGTATATGTATGAATATTTTATACTCTGTCACAATGCTAAAAATCTAAAACCATTCATATTGAAATTGGTCGCTATTAAACAGAAATAAGATTATTCATTTACAGAAAGAATGTGACTTGTACACAAGCGCAGAAAAAGGGAAAAGGGGAAAAAAAAATCTAGACCGAAACAGTTATGAAACAAATCAGCGATCAATATACTTCTTCAATATAAGGTAAAAAGTGAGCTAGAAAATATGAATTTGAAAAAAAATCCCACTCACAATTTCGGGGGCAATGCACTTAAAAGTAGAGAAGAAAAGGTTGTAAAATTGAGCTAGTAATTATCAGTCCATTACTATTATATGCTGAGTGCAAATCTGTCTGATATATACGTGTCAATCCCATGATTATTACAGAAAATTAAATGTTTCAGCAAAAGGAAGGATCATGATGAAAGGATGTGTATTTAGCCTTAAAAATGAGCTAGGATGCTGCCAATAAACATAAATTAACTGAGATTACAGAATGAGGATGAAGATGAAATTTACAATGAAAACAGTGTCTCCAAAGTACAGCAGGGGTGACCAACAAGTCGAAAGTTGAAGGTTTTCTGGTCGATCGCATCGTCTAACTTGCAATAATAGATTCTTCAAAAGTTTGTATTGACTGATTCCCACTTACGTGATTGCTTAAAGCTGTGCTTGTTGGGCACACCCCAGATGACTAAAAGTTGGTCAAAGAAATGAGTTCAGGCATCTCATCAATAAGTTTGATGAAATCAAAATTAGATCAACTAACGAAAGTTCGCTTTTACGGTTAGTGGGGTAATTTTAATGCTTGTCGATCGCAACCAAAGCTAGTTGGCCACCCCTAATGTACAATATAATCCAGTGGTTTCCAACTCCCCTCCCCCTTCAATAGCAGTTGTGGGGAGTTAAATGGCTATTCTAGTATGGATGATGTTCAAATTATGTCATATTTAAAATTAAAAATGAGTAAAAAATCAAAAATAAGTTGTTTTCTGGTAAGTGTCCGACAATGTCTCTACATGACTTGCTGGTCGTGGCTTGGTGCCCCTTTCAGACAACCTTCTATTGTATTCATGAACCCTACGAGAGTTTAGGGTGACGTGGGGCACTGATTGTTGCCTTGGGACCCCACGTACAAACCTATCTTTAGCAAACCCACTCTCTTCATCGCTCTGGGGGTCTTTTTTAGGGGTTTCTTGCCCCTTTTTCTTCTTCTTTTCTTTCTTTTCACTGAACATCTGCTTTTCCTTCTTGTGGAGAATATAGGATCCAGAATATCTTCTCGTCATTCCATTGGAAACGTCCTTGGCATGTCCGTTTGAATTATTGTTTGAATTTTGAACGAGAACGGGCGTGGTTTCAACAAAAGGCTGAGGGTTGATCGCGTTCACGGCATACTGATTCAAATGACTTTGCGAACTAGCTTTAACTCGTCCAAATTGTGATAAACTATGGGCCCAATGGTCTGACATCATCAGTGAACTAACTGAGCCTCCCGCACAAGAAGCAGCAGGGTTGAGTGAACGTCGCTGATAGAATAAGATATAGACTGACTGTTGGGAGAGACTTTCTTCCGAAATCATTTCCGTTTTCTTATCATCGTAAAGATACCATCGACCATCGAGTGGATTACAACATGAAGCTGTATAATGACCAGAGTTCAAGTTTCCGAAATGGTTACAGACAGCATACAAGTCGTACAGGGTGTCTTCTGTACCAGCAGAATTTCTCATCCCGTTCAGACGATGTCCGTTATGTTTTGGTTTTGGTGGTCTCACTAGGTGGGGTGCTATGTCCAATCCGTTGATTGGAAAATCTACTCTCGTATTCAATTTAGTCCGTTTATCATTCACAACTCGAAACCTCTTAAGATGAACGACAAGAATATCAGGAAGAGACACAAGGGTCAACTTTTTCAACGTTCCTTGCCTTTGTTTATGACAGTGAGGGCAGTTCCACGCATCCTCGAGCCCAAGTTCTTCGTCTTTTGTAAGAAGCTCAAAGCATTCTTGAAGAGTGCATGTTACAGGCTGCTGATGTAGAACTCGTTGCAAACGTACACTGACTTGCTCGTCTATTCGCTCGTCATTTAAATTCTCGAAAATTTCTTCCGCGTTGTCCACACTCCATTCTGCTATCAATTTGACGTGTAATGGCCCCCCTGCTGGGCAGTTTTCAAGTGCTTTCGTGACTGTGGGCAAAAGTAGGGGCTGTTTATACTGGGGAGGGATATAACTCTTATTGGGGAGGCCGTCAACAACTCGCAGATGCAACATTGAAGCAAGTTTTTCTTCATCGATTCCATGTTTCGCGAAATGCGAGATTTTCAACAAAACTAGTGATTGCAACTCGTCCGATAAAACTTCTTTTGAAACATGAAATATGTACGGACGACCAAATATCTTCCCCTCCTTTCCTGAACATAATTTATTCAACAAAATTATCACAATTTTCTGGTGCACTACCGCCGCAGA
>JAUELA010085233.1:0-10284 GCA_031471845.1 Boltenia villosa | reverse complement strand
TTAAGAAAACATCCGGAATTCCATATCCAGAATTAATTATTCCGGAATACCTAACTATTCGGTTATGGCCATCCCTAGTCATGAGTTGGCTTTAAATTCATTATTACAAATGTAAATTAGACTGCATAATATTCGAGCTTGTTAGTATGTATCATTTATCAATTTTTTTCATATTTGGTATATGCTTGTGTGTATGTATATATATATACTATATTCACCAGCAAATACAGATCTTATAAAAAAAATCATTATCGTCAATAAAAAGAATCAGTGAATTCATTATTTTTTTAAATTTCTAATTTATCTTTTTTGTTTTTATTTGCGTCTCTTTTGCAGAAAAAATAAATTTAAACTTAAACATCAGACTCTTAACTTCACAGTTCTAAATGCAATACTCTTCCTCTGGTCAATAATAAGCAACCAAAATTTTCCCGACATACTGCCATGCTGAGATTCATTTTCATTTTTCAGATCGCAGCGACTCAGTTGGAGACAAAGCAGTTCTTCACTATGTATAACATTCTCGATGATAAGAAGCAATACTTGAGAAAGGAAGTTGAGCTGGTCGACTCGATATATGACAATTTTGAAGCAGCGAGGTCGTCTCCATCGAGTATGACGCAGTATCTCCGACAATTTGAGAAGATTGTGGAGGGAGTGAAATCGAACAAGATAAAAGTAGGTCTTTCTAGTTATATAAAAAATTGGAACTCTACTATCTGTTTCCTTGAAACTATTTCCTATCTTTATTTAAATTCAACAAAAATGGCTACAATACCAATGGAAATTTTTTATCATCAGCCGCAAGTTGAAATGGACAAGGTGTCTGACATAAGGGCTTTATAAACGGACTATTTTTGACTGTTTGGCTTTGTTTGTTTAACAAAAATATGTGCTCAATTTTCATAATTTTTTCCTCCTCTTCCACTTCTCTGAAAGAGCGCAAAGAGTATTTTCGCTAGGAAAAATAGTTGTTGAAAAGAGGCAAGAAAAAGGGAAAGATCGCTTTCTTTATAAACGAGGTCATTTCAATTTGACCGTCGAGCAGAACACATCTATTCCTTATACCAATGCTTAATACGCACCCCCAAAATGACTAAGATTTTGTATTATACACGGAAAATTGCGGTATGTTACATTAGCAAGTGGCCGCAGAGTGATTTTTAATGGTCCGTTAGCGCTCATAATGATATATTGATCTATTGTATTTTTTTCTAGATAAAAAAACTGAGCGACCGATTTAAACACCTTAAAGCTAAAAACATCTTAAAATCTAAAACCAGAAATCAAATGGGAAATGAAACACTAGACTAGGTGCTTGGCTTCGAACTGGCACTGTCTGTCTGTCGAACTGCCACTATCCATAATGAGACTCTTGTAAAAAAAGTATCTACCCAAGACATTCCATTAGCAGACAAGAATATGCCATGTTCGCATGTCTAGTGATGAAGTAGGCCCGCAATGCCCAAGAAGTTGGACCAGCCTGCATCAGCATAAAATCACTGTCTTTAATATTTCAGGTTGAGAAGAAACGAGAGGGCGAGAAAATGCATCGGGATGAATTGAAAGATCAATATTTGGAATTGATCGAGCAGCAACGACTTTACGTGAAGACAATTCAAGCTTTCCAAGAAGAATGTCGGAAAAATGAAATTATTGTCGATAAATTGCGGAGTTTGGGAATCGAAGTTTAGCAAAATCTGTGTTTTCATGATATTCAGTGCGATTGATTTGACATTTATTTGCAAATCTCTCATTTTGATTCTTATAAACAGAGAAATCTATAATAAATATGTAATCATTGCTCAAATTTGATCTGGTTCAAATTGAAACTTCCATTAGGCTGTCAAGCGAGCATTGTATTGCTGGGGTTAGGGTTGTTTTGGTATGACACGCTATAAGGGATAGTTCGAAGGCGATTCTTCTTTATACATCAGCAGCCTAACACAAGACCGAGGCTTATACTTTCAATGTAAGTATATTGTTGTCTGTCTTCAACATGAAAATCATATGTGAGAATTACTGAAATTGCATATCATATGAACATGAAAATCATAGTGTGAGAATTACTGAAATTGCGTGTTAATGTTGCTAAGGAGCAAAGGATTGGGATCAAATTATCTCAGGAGTTGAAGCTAGAGCATTGACATGACCTTTAACCGCTGACATGACCTTTGACTCTCCCCTTATATAAATAATTTTTTTTTTCCAAATTTTTATATTGAACATTTTGTAATTAATAGTCACGGTTGTCACTACATTGCATCTTGCAATGTCATAAACCATTCAGTTGGTTTTAGTGACATGTCATATTTTACATACGCACCGCTGTTTTCCGAATTTTGTATTCCAAAATGACGAAAAATAAAATGATGATGTACTGGAAAGCCATTTCTGACTTATTCATGACAATTTGACAGTGTGAGCTTTAAACGCCACTCACAACTTTACTATTTACTAGATAAGAATCTGGTTTGAAACCTAGTGAAGTGTAGTCAGGGATTTAGAAGTCAAAATTCGTGAAGTTAAAATAAAAATTCTATCTAATTCTAAGTTAGCCAGCTCTGGATCATCATATCTATTAGGCCTTGGGGACCGAACCAAATGATGAAGTGAAATGTGAACTCTACCCAGAGATTCACTCGAATCAAAACTTATTAGTAATATCAGTCACACGGAATTTTAGGGAATTATAAACATACCAGTATATATAGGTGCTGAACTACTGGTGACCCACACACCAGTAGTCCAATTTTAACAAAACCGGAAAGCCGCATGGCTTATACATGGACGCATGATGCGACCATGCCGGCTTGCGAGCATGCTGAACTTGGATAGCGGAGGAAAGCGTGACGAAGGTCATATGAAATCGCTCTGCACTGGCGAGGAGTTCAGCGTCCACAGTCACTGCAAAACTAAACTAAATATTTTGGCAACTCAGGTTACGATCCTTACAAAAGCAGAGCAAACAGACAGCGTGTTTCAACTTACTCTAGAATCAAGATACATGTAGACATTAATTACATCGTTAAGTCATAAACTATCTAAGACCGATCAGGAAAATGTGATCAAATTGATCCCTTTAATGTGAGACTCGAGTCTCTATTAACTTGAGTCATTCATTTTGTTGCAAGACTCGATTCAAGTCAAATCTTTAAGCGGCGAGACTAGAGTCTCTCACTAGTCAAGACTCGCATCGAGTCACACCAAAAATGCGACTCGAGTCATCACAACTCTGATATAGGGGTCTTTACACCTTTCTCATCCAATAAAAAAATTGAGCTGTTGTCTTAAACTTATCAAAAAATACAACATCCAAACAATCATGCTATCAATTTTTTGTTGTTTATTAAAGTTTGTATCTTTAAAACTTCATACTAAATATTATTTTCTCCCAAATTGCATTTTTCATATTTTTTTCACTAATTTATTTGTTTGTTTCTTCACATAATAGAGTCCTCTCTTCTCCAATCCGCTATTCACCTTCTCTGCACAATCATCGCTGTGTTCCTGAATCTCGTCGCATCTGAAAAAGTTCATGCATGTTGGACCAATCAACCGCTAATTATATACTTGTAATACTACTTCGGATCCAGCCAAATTATTCATTTTTCATTGTATTGTATTCTATTGATACTAAAATGACAAGATGCAGCAGCAGTACATTACTGTCACATTTTATCATTACGTAATGCTCGGCATCGGTTAAAATTTTATGAACGGTTAACTAACGAGTTCAACAGCCAAGATTAACCGTTGAGCATTTTACAGCGTGGATGTATGTGAGATGGTAGCGATCACGACACAATAAGACCTATGGTCATATGGACCACACAGGATAGAGTAAGCAAGCTACCGCCCAGCTGAACTAATGATATCTTGCTGACTTGGACCCAGAAGTTCTAGCTCCAGATGCTGGACTTTTTGATGGTAGGCTATACAGAGTCAGACAATCTGGGTGGAAATTTTAAGCTTTGTGAAGTCAGAATGCAAGCCGAAATATTTCTCGATAACATTTTAGTCAAATTAGGTTGTCTTATTTTGCATTCATTGTGCGTTTATGCTCACTTCACTTCACAACAGTCATCAGAATTCTTTAATTTAGTAAGTGACTAGGGACATTGGATTCTCCACCAGTGCAGCACGGGTACATGTACCTATTGTCACAGAGCGGTCGCGACCTTTTTGCCACCAAGCCCACCATGCTCATCATTCTGTATGGCCATATCACACAACCATGTATAAGCCTGATATGTGTTTCCATTGACACAAAAATAAATACGACCTGGCCCATATTGCATGCATATCCTCACAGTACTTGAATGACACATATTAATCGGCAGTAACTCGAATACTAACCTGTAGAACTGTCCACACGTCGGGCACTTCCTCAAATCAGAACCTTGAAGCAAGCTCTTGTCCATTCTGGGATGGAAAGCCTTCGGAATTCTGAAAAGAAAATGATGTCGAATTCACCTCCATATATTAGTTTATGTCGAGGCAAGATTAAATCAAGATTTATTTTAGTTATTCATTCCAGACCACCATCAGGTCCATATCAAAAACAGCAATGGAAGACAAACACAAGATGTGAAAATTTTAGTGAATTTATCAGTATAACCATGCAAATGAGGATTCAACCACGGTGTGTAAAATACTATATACAGAAAAAAAAGACAATAGTCAGACAGAGTCTCAGAGTCTGTAGAAAAAAGTAATTATTTCAGCGTCAAATGATGCGAGGGAATTAATGAAAGCAATATGGCTATTTTAAGCATTCATCATTATGGTTATTTTTAAAAAGAAGGCAAAAGGAGACTAAAGTATGGCACCAAAGTGCATGTTCTTACTTAGTAAAATTCAGCCAATATCTCTTCTCGTCCTCTGAAAGCCTCATGTTATCGCTCAAGTCAAGACCTGTATTCTGAGGAAAAGTCTGAACAAATAAAATTATCGGGTTATCTTACGGTTTAGCAGTCTAAATTCCACTCTCTCACTACCGACCCAATCAACCATAACAATTTTTGCGAAAGGAACATTTTCTAAATTGTATTGCTGAAATATATCCACTTTAATCACCGTTAAGTTTAGAGTTAGGTAATAGTGTTTCTCTACATTATGCTCACGTTTGGCTACTTCACTAACTAAATCGCAAGGTTAAATAAAGTGACCAAACATAAGAAGCGTGAAGTAACGAAACACTAACACTATTATCTAACCCTATCCTCAGACCCTAAAAGCGATTGAAGTGGATGTATTTCAGCAAAAATGTTCCATTCGCGAAAATCATTACGTTTGAATGGGCCGGTAGTGAAAACTGTTTTGCTTCCATACTAGTGGACAAATCAATATTGTCATGAGGATTGTTTAAAAGGGAATTCCTCAGTGGTGAATTTTTGAATGTTTATATTTCATTAATCAATCATTTTTCTTTTTTACATGATTATTAATATTGTAAAAAAAATAATAAATTTGCTTCCAGTAACCAGTGTCTATTGATAATAAATTACATTTTTTGATGAATGTATCATAGTTACCCTCAGATTCACCGGAAAGCCGTAGCAGGCTTATACATGGTCGCATGATGCGACCATGTCGGCTTGCGAGCTTGGATAGCGGAGGAAAGCCGTGACCAAGGTCACGTGAAACCGCTCTGTACCGGCGAGGAGTTCATCATCCCCAGTCACTTACTCACAGCGAGGCTCGAGGGTGGCTCAAGGGTGAACACGGCATGTAGTGAAGAGAGGTGATCAGCGAGCGTGCAATATCGTGAAGGTGCTGAATAAATCTGTGCAGATGAAGTCGAGATTCGAACCCAAAACCTCTAGGTGAGCATAGATGACCAGCCGACGGCTTTACCCGTTCGGCCACCGGACAGCCTTAGAAGTTATTATATGTATGGAAAATGTTGTCATTCACCTGAATCCTTGCAGTGCTTGACACTGATGTGATATGAACATCATCATCTTCATTGAAAATCTCTGCAAATTCCTCCCCACAGATCGCTGCATGATCAGTGATGATGGATTGGGGAAACATTTCTGAAAAACATAAAAAAAAAATCTTGATTAAGTGTAGAGGCGGGTATAAACAAGGAAATAACACTCCGGATTGTGTGTTTTTTCCCACTATATTTCAAATTGAGAGAAATCGAATGCATCTATCTTACTGGTTGTTGCGATGACAAGCGAGATCATTATTAATTCCAATGAAACAAACAATCGTGTTTGCATGTACTAAATAGTCCTAACGGCACTGATACTAATTTCAAAATCTGGTGAATGTGGTACCTGAAATATTTGAACTGTAACAATATGGTTGTATCCTTGCAATTGCGTAGCCGATGATGTGTTGTGCTAGACAGTCAAATTGAAATGACTTCATTTGAGAGAGAGAGCTTGCCATTTTTTTCCCCGATTTTCGAGAGATTTTGCTCTTGGCGCACAAGTAGTGGGAGATAAGGAGAAGATAGGAGGGAAAAATCGTGCCCGTTATTTTTTTAAAACAAACAAAGAAAAATAGTCAAAAATAGTTGTTTATACCCGCCTTAATGCAATCACGTAAATATGTCATACATAATATTTACAGAATTTTATGGAACATAAAAGCATCTTTTTACAAATTAAAGCTCAAAAAATCACCCTACTTACTCATGCATAACGGACATTGAACCAAATTTTGCTGCACTGACACAATCTCACAATCTGCTGAGTCATTCCTTCTCATATGACTCGACATTCTTCTCACTTTTGCAGGAGAAGCATGGTCAACAATAACAGTGGGTGAAGATGTTATGACACTGTACGCAAAATTAATTTGCCAGTTTAAAAAAAAGATTTTTTTATCTAAAATCTAGTTTTATAATTCAATAATTTTGAATAAAATTAGTAAAATTTTAAAGACAGTGAATCTAAATCAGTTTCTTCCTGTATAAAATATTTGATAAAATTCCACTTGTCACAGCCGCGTACGCGCATTGCTACATACGCTTCTCCACTTACTAATTATCTCACACGCTATTTTTTATTTGCCACAGATTTTGTTCTTATCTAACTCTGAATCACATAATTAGCGTGCGACCAAAGGGTTAAGGTTAGGGAATGATATATCAAATATATTTTTTGGCAATTTTTGTCACATTTGCCGTATTCACCTCGGCTTTCTTTCATAAATTTTATTTACACTTCATTTTTTTCTCGGCTCTCATATCTTCAGATATTTGGTGTACCGTCGTTAGGCTGGATAGGAAGAGAAGATTGGGCGGTGACATAGGCTGTCCGGTGGCCGAATGGGTAAAGCCGTCGGCTGGTCATCTATGCTCACTCAGAGGTTCTGAGTTTGAATCTCGGCTTCACCTGCACAGATTTATTCAACACCTACACTACACGATGTTGCACGCTTGTTGATCACTTCACTTCAATATATGCCGTGTTCACCTTTGATCCTAGCTGTGACTAAGTGTCTGGGGACGCTGAACTCCTCGCCGGTACAGGGTGATTTCATGTGACCTTGGTCACTGCTTTCCTCCGCTATCCAAGTTCAGCATGCTCGCAAGTCGGCATGGTCGCATCATTCCGTCCATGTATAAGCCCGCTACGGCTTTCCGGTGAATCCGAGGGTAAATATGATACATCAATCAATCAAAAAAAAAACATGTGGAAGATCACCAAATTTTTTGATGCTCAAATACCAAAATGTACAACAAACCTTTCAGAGGATTTTCTCTTCCTCACTGGAGTTTTCTGATTATTTGATCTCACTGGACCTGCATCACGATTACCTAGAATTTGAATTCAGAAATTTTGGGCATTTGTGAAAAGAAGCTCGACACATTCAATTGTGACTAACAATAATTCAAAATTCGGATATTATTATTTGTCTATAATGTGCACTCCTGCTGATCTGTCAACTGTGTCAAGTGCTGACATAAATCAAGCTATGGCTCTAAGTTACAGGTTCAAACGTTGAAAATTAATCTCTGAATTTTAAAAAATATTCAAGAATAATTCGGAACCAGTTCGAACGGTTCAAACATATTCGGAGTCGGACTCGACACATTTTCTCCTGACTCCGACTCCTGTCAAATTTTCTCCGACTCCACAGCCCTGCTCCTAATTACGAGCAATAAAATGCTGGAAAAAGGCAACATTAAGCTCTCGTGTATAATGCGAACTTTTTGGTATACAAATCTGATAAAATGCTTTTAACACATGGATAATATGGTAAATATAAAAAACTGGTCACCATTTTGTTTATGTTGCTTGCAGGTCAAAGCAATTTGAAGGTAAGTAGAAGTCACACTGCGGAAGTACTGTCGACCATTCTTGTCAAGTTTAACATCATTTACTGCCTCGAAAGAAGTCCGTAATTCTGAAAGGAATACAAACTCGATTGTCAGTTGAATTGGCCTTGAGAAAAAAATCAGTGATCTTGGAATCAAATTCATGACGTCGTCTATTTTTAAACAAGAATAAGAGTTTGGAATTGTGAAGAGAAAAGAAGTTCATTACTACATGATTTATGTATTTTTGCTTATTTCAGATCAAAGTTTGGTATGAAATATGCCCAAAAAAGGAGGCGAGGAGTTCAGCATCCTCAGTCACTTACTCACTTCAAGGCTCAAGGGTGAACACGGCATATATTGGAGTGAAGTGATCAACGAGTGTGCAATGCATCGTGAAGGTGCTGAATAAATCTGTGAAGGTGAAGCCGAGATTCGAACCCTGAACCTCTAGATAAGCATAGATGACCAGCCGTCAGCTTTACCCGTTCGGCCACCAAACAGGTTGATTGATATATATATATATATATATATATATATATTCACCCTTGACGCGAGTTAGTGACTGGTGACACTGAACTCCTCGCCGGTACAGAGCGGTTTCACATGACCTTGGTCACGTCTTTCCTCCGCTATCCAAGTTCAGCATGCTCGCAAGCCGGTATGGTCGCATCATGCGTCCATGTATAAGCCCGCTACGGCTTTCTGGTGAATCCGAGGGTAAATATGTTACATCAATCAATATATATATATAATATGTTATGACTGCATGGTACTCGGGAGGCATAACATGATAAAAAATATATTATATGACAATTCGAAAAGTTAATTGCATTTTTTCAATTATGCTATTTCCATAATTTATTGCAAATCTGAGTTTTAATGACGTAATGTTGACATTTGTTCATTCATGCATTACACATAATAAAATAAAATAAAAAGTAAATCATCACCTTTCAATGTTATTTTATCGGGATCAAGTTCATCCATATCCAAAGTGTTGAAGAATTTCTGAATGAGCAGTTTGAGTTTTTTGATTTTAGATTTTGAAAAAGAAGATTCCATTTCGGCAGCAATTTTTGAGTCTGGTGATGCATAAAGAACATATAAGAGTATTGATTGTTATTCAAATGCTCAGAATGAAAATAAGAAAAATATGATCATAGATATATTATTAGTATTATTAAGATAAGCGCTTGGGCCTATCACTTGTCAGAACTATAACATTAGGGCAGTATTTCCCAAACCGTGCGCGCAGAGTACTAGTGTGTCTCGAGATTATTTAGATGTACTGTGAAAGAGCAAGATTATATTTCAAAATATGTAAAATACAAAATGAAATACATAATAACCCCATCAAGCATACGTTTCTCTTTGATAAATTTGATGATTTATTGAAGAAGTAAATTAAATACATATAATTTTTCTGTATTTTTACAAATTCATGTACAAAGTGCACCAAAATAATTTTGCATGTTCTAAAGTGCGCTGTGAGTAAAAAGTTAAACAACTGCATTTGAGCATGCAAGAGTGAAGCAATCTTGGAGAGAATTTCATTAGAGTTAGGGATTGCACAATCAAGCTAGCGACTTGAGCAATATTTAATGCCTACGGTGAACCAAACTTGATTCTTGATCTGAATAAGTGACTGCGAACGCTGAACTCCTCGTTGGTACAGAGACATTTCACATGACCTTGGTCATGGCTTTCCTCTGCTATAAAAGTTCAGCATGCTCGCAAGCCGGCATGGTCGCATCATGCGTACATGTATATGCCCGCTTTCCAGGAAATCGAGGGTTACATTAATTTTTAAAAATTAATTAAATTTCAACCTATGATATAAATCAGGATTCTTTACCTTTTTACAATTCACAGGTTAATTAGTTTCATTATTACAATTTTCATTTTGAAACATCCAAATTATTTAAAAAATTTTCACCTTTATCTTCATGCATATGGCCTGAGATTTCGTTTTCCACCAACATGCAATCTTTGTCCACATT
>JAUELA010085122.1:0-10284 GCA_031471845.1 Boltenia villosa | reverse complement strand
ATTTAATATAATGTTACATGATAAAGAAAACCTTATTTTAAAAAATGATTTCAAAGATTTTTCATTTCCACATAAATTCACAAAAATAATCATTCATAATAAAACATTGTTCAACTCTATAAATCCGCATTTAATCTGAGAATTCAAAATTACTTGAAAGAGAGAGAGAGCTCTCTAGGTCTAACAAAGATATTACACAGGAACGGTCATTATAACTATGTCGCAATGATATATAATACCTAATCTGGAGAAAAATATAATCATTTGTAATTAAATAATAAAGAATGAGCGCAATTTTCATCGTTACAGATGTAATTGTATTGTTTCGGATTTTGACTTCTTAAAATCGTGGAGATAAAACTGTACCTAAGTACTTTTTTGTCTATAAAGTGGTGCTCCGGTTTATCTAAATCTATATTTCGTAGAAAAATTTAATGAAAACTGAAATATACTTTCAGAATGATTTGTGTAAAACAATTACCTAATTGCACGGAAATCATATCATATTTTATATCAACAACAAAATAGTCCTCTGTGGCGATTTTTCATTATGCGAGGTTTAGACGCTACAAAATTTTGCAAATTTTTTAAAATATTCCCGATCAAAATTATATCTTGTTTGTGAAAAATCTACATGTTTACATGTAGGGTTTCTTTTCTTAAAAATAATAATGTACAATTACATAAATACATTGCACCTGCAGCATATAAAGGTCGTGTTTAATAAAATCGCAGAATTACTCTTTAAATAAGAGATATTAATCTTATCTTATTGATTTCTCTCGAATATACAGAACATATTATATAAAGTTTGTTCATTTCTTCTCAGCAAAATCAAAATAATACACAATAAATTTCACTTTTTTTTAAAAAATATATAACTACTTCTATACAATCGCACATTTATAATCCTACGTATCAACCGGGATGCGAGGCTTTCTATTGAACAAGTATGGACGAAAGGAATATTGTCCAGATGAGACGACAATTATATTTCAACTATTCATTAATTATAATTAAATTAAATAATCTAATTACAAATTCTTTTACAAATCATTACACTCCATTAAACTCAGAACTGTACGAATTCTTCTGTTAATACAGAGATTGCTCCACACTGTAGCTACCCTGTTGAAATCACAGACCACAACGAATTAACGATGTTGCGTGACAGAATGTTGTGGTTTTATTCTACGACAATCTAAACAAATATTTCCCAACGATAAATCGCAATTATATACATTATAGGACTCTATAAAACTCTATGATTTAGTTGACGACCCCTTCTGTAAACACAGAGATTGCTCCATACTGTAGCTATCTTGTTGAAATCACAGACCACAACTGATTAACGATGTTGCGTGACAGAAAATTATGTTTTTTTTTTAACGACGAACTAAACAAATGTTTACCAACGATAAATCACAAATATATACATATTAGGACTTTATAAACCATTACAAATCGATATGACGTGTGACGTGTATTACGTTCAACCTTTTCAAACACAACAAAAAGTAAAAGATAACTTTACAGTTCCTCATTAGCAAAACGAATATAATTACTTCAAAGTCATCAGTAGAGATTACACGACTTACTTAAACCACACCCCACCCAGTTCAAAGAAAAAAATCAGTTGATGAATTTTAAAATTTAATATAATGTTAAATGATAAAGAAAAACTTATTTCAAAATGCGATTTCGAACATTTTTCATTCACACATAAATTCACAAAAATAATCATTCATAACAAAACATTATTCAGCTCTATAAATCCGCATTTATTCTGAGAATTCAAAATTACTTGAAAAATAAAGAGCTCTCTAGGTCTAACAAAGACATTACACAGGTACGCCATTGTAACTGTGCCGCATTGATGTATCCTAACTAATCTAGAGAAAAATAGAATCATTTATTATTAAATAATAAAGAATGAGTGCAATTTTCATCGTTACAGATGTGATTGTACTGTTTCGGATTTGTACTTAGCAAAAGAATACACAATAAATTTCACTTTTTCACGGCAATGAGTAGAAATTACGTTTTATTTCCTTCCGTTAATAGTTTATATGGGGAAATCCAGGATTACAACATGATGTATAACAAATAAACGATTCCTTATGATTGTGATGCGAGTTCACCCTAATTTGTTGTTGTGTATTTAAAAAAAATCAACTGCTATATCTTCACTGACAATAAATGCTGATCCAAGTAGTAGACGAGAGAGAACGAACAAATACGAACAAGATGCGAAAGAGTAACCAGTGTAAAACAGCAGGTAACGCCAAAGAACACACAGACTGAACGACGAAGCGACGAATGTGTGATTTTGAGATGGACTGTGCTATTCATATGCCTCGCTGTTATCCTGGCACTGCTCGTTTTATTGTCTGTGAAACAAATGAGGGTAAATTGGCATGTAATTCTTATTAAGATTCTTCAAACGTCCAATTGTTTGATAATAACATACCGGATCCAACAACTTATATCACATAAAAATGATCCTAAGGTTTTTGACTAATGCAATCTAAATATATATAAACACGTAAGCCTCTCCGAACATAATTTCCATTAATTACATTAACACAACAAGTAAATAAATTATTTACTCCATTGCTTTAGTTAAGTCGATCCATACATACTTTATTATCATGATTGTGAGCACATGTTTGTTATTGCAATGAAATGCCAAACCATTTTTCACGGAAAACACAGTTTTCTCTCTTTTAAACACTATATTTATTCAGTCGGACAATTTTCTCGGATCCTTGGCATCAGTAACATCTAAGTCCTCCTGTCCCAAATCAGAAGTGACCGCAGCATCTTGCTTGGACCCGAGAGAACAAGGACAAACTACAGATGGATCCTATTTCATCAAACCTGATAATGATTTCAATCCTATACAGGTGTGATAGTTTGTCGCTGGATGGTAAAGCTATCATATATATTATAAGGACATTGTATCTGTCTGCTCAATATATAATTGTGGAAATCAAAGGAAGTAATGCCCCAATTTCACCGGTCTTGTGATCCTTAATATAGCCTTGTGGAAATAAAGAGTATAATCGGGTAAACTAGAAGTCATTTTACTTTCTCGTGCACTCTATGTACTCAATTCACGCGAGGAGTATTATCATAAATAGACCACAGCTAATTTCACTCATAGTTCGGCCCTCAGCATCATTTTTTTCCATTTTTTTTGCAAATAAAAAAACCGCGGAAAACCAATTCATTGAGTCTATAAAAAGTAGGACATGTTTTCAAATACAGAATCGAGAATAAATGTCTTTGAATTTACCTGATGATGAAAGAATGTTTGATAATTGTCTGTTTTAGAAATTTGCATATTATATGATGAAGCGTAATCGCATCCAGGTCTACTGTGACATGACAACTGATGGAGGAGGATGGACATTGGTAGCGAGCGTGCACGAGAGCGACATCAAACTGAAATGCGATTCGAATGATGTGTGGTCTTCCTACATGTCAAGAGAATCAGGAGAATATAAAGGTAATACTTGAGGATGCATTCTTCGTCAACGCCCATCGGATTACGTCATATCTTAGAACACGTCACATTAAAATGATGGATGTTCTATGACCATATATAAACTATTGTAATTCACTTATTTTCGTTAATGTATCTTTCAAACACCAGACCCATGTTTTCTGTTCTCCTAAATTGTGACTAAATGTGGCTTTATTTGAAATCTCTTTAGTCTGCTGCTCCTTACTTCCTTTCCTTGGTCGATGCAGTTGTTAATTGATTGAGAATGCGACAAAGAATGATAAATAACACCATATTGTAGTTCATACCACATACTTTAATAATATCCTGTACAATCAGGTTCACTCATTAATTATATTACTAGGGGATATATATATAATGCGTGCTTTAGACTCAATAATTTGTTTAACAGTGAAATGCAGCTGGGAGAATGACAACATCTTTAGAGAAGTGTCAGAGGCTTCGAAGTCAGACTATAAAAACCGGGGATATTTGAAATGGAATGTATGTGAGACACCATTGGAATATGTTGTTACAAATGGATTTATATTTTAGTGATTTAAATAAATCTATCTATATTTAACTATTTCATTGATTTTAAAATTTACTCCCTTGTTTCTATTCGAGGCTTCTGACGTCAAGATATTACATACGCCATCGGACATAGCAACGTGCGAGATGAAATCCAACTCATTCCTACGATACAGAACCAACAATAAATTCCTGCAAAATTATGGAGGAAATCTGCAATCTCTCTACAGGAAACATTATCCTGTTGAAGTTCTTCCAAGTAATATATTGCATGGTTAAAAACACAAGAAACATAATTTATTTCATCAGTCAGTGAAACTGGAGACGGCGGCTCCCCAAGAAGGACACGAAATATTCGCCAGGGAGCCATGAAATGATGTAATCTCTTTAAAATTTATAATTTGTACTTAATCCGATCTTTTTGAAAAAATGAAAAAATCGTATATATTCAATTATATAGAAATTAAAATAATATCATGTCCAATGAATAAGGATGCATGTAAGGATTGCGTATTTCCTCGTTAAATTGTTAGAGCGATCTGTTGGTAGAGCAGAATCTTTACCTTATATTCAATTGTGTTTTTCACATCAAATTGCCTATTGCATTAATTGTTCATATTAGACCCCAATTTATTATTTTGTAGTTTTGAACCGGATAAAATTCAAAATTTTAATATATTTGGATAAAATGATGATCCGTTGAATGGATATAATAAAATAACACATGCTTTGATTGTTAATATATTAATAAAATGTTTTATATTATTGAAAACTATTTTCTTCGTATTTCAGGTACAATTCTACAAAGGTAGTTGTAGCTTCTATCTCTACTATAGCGAAACTCAACGGTAATCATCGGAATGTATTTTGAAAAAATTAATTTCAAGCAAAAGAAATGAAAACCTGAATGTTGTACACTCAAAATCATAACAATATCTATATTTCCAGCTGCTGCGGTTCTCACACCTACGTCGCTTCAAGCAAATCTTACCCGTTCTTTGCAGTTTCTGCTATCTCAAACAAATTTGATTAAAGCGAATATTTCTTTTATCAAGTAAGTTAAAATCGTCAACACATAATTCTTGTCTAATCTCTATTTTATGCTTTGAATATGGAATGAGATTTCCAGCAAAATGTTCTCCTATGAACCTTATTTCACATTTGCAGTTGTATTCATTAATCATAATATATTTAGATAAAGACAATATTTGTTGTGCAATTCCATTTTAATAACTTTCACTCATCGTTTTGATTTTAAGATGTGTTTTACTTGTAATGGAAGTAACGAGAAAAAAAAACTTAACTTACTTAACTTTATTTCAAATATTCCACGAATATTCAATGTTTCTAAGATTGGAAGTCTATTGAACCAAGCAAGTTCTAGAGCTCGGACTCATACAGAAGTGATACTTATCATAGAAACAGATTTGAAGTTTCCGGATATCCAAAAAACATAGTCATGGGCTGCACATTGCCATCGAGGTGAGACGTGTAATTGAACAGTATTAAAACCTTCAAATAATATACACAAATGCGCATAATAGGATTATTTGAGCTTAAACCATATTTTACATTTTGTAAAATTATATACAGCATTGTGAAATATTTCTATAGCTAAAATTGCTGAAAACTGCATAAGAAAATAAGTTCTCTTCGTTTTTGAATCAGGGAAGAAGAAAGAATCGTGAGTAGCAACACTTCCACATTTATTTAATGGTATTTACCCTTTTAATTTCAAGATGCCTCATTGTTTGCAGCATGAAATAACATTTACGAGTGCAATAACAATAACTTGATGTAAAAAGTATCTATGTAATGCGCGATGCAATTATCTACAAAGAAATGTGCACGAGATTATTACGAGCCTTTGTGCCAAAAATAGGATGCTAACATCACTTCTTGTATGTTATCAGCAAGTACTATTTAATTCAATGAAAAGCTAAAAATATATACAGAGGCTAATAGGTATAAATCAGTTCATCCTAATGATCTAACGATAAGTCAATGTAATTCCAATCGTAAATTAAATTAATATGATCATACACTGTTGGGAAATATCTTTAAAGCCCTCCCTATTTTTTTACTTTGCAATATACGTACCTTTTAATTTTTAAATGCCTTCGAAATATATACATTAATATTACCATTATAGATTATACGGATTATTCATTCTCCGTTCCCGTCATATTCGACCAATTAAGGAACTCCTGAAGACGTTCTGAACATGGTTCCACCAACCTACAGATCATTCGTTCAACCTGGATTCATACAATTTCGTGCTTACAATCACACAGGATACACGAATGCACTCTGTCCAGGATTTAAGTAAGTTAAATAGAGTGGAAAAGGTAATATACTTCCTGAACGGGAAGAAGTAAATAAGTTGTTTAGATGGTTTTGTACAATGTATTATTAAAGTATTATTTTGGCTAAGCTGTCTTAATGATATAATTTTTATTAGGTTTCCAGCTAGCGTTCAGAAATACGGTTGAAATGTGAAAAAATTAATTTGCGTTAGTAAGTTAGTTAGTCTCGTTTCCCTTGTGATTCATTTGACAGTCAACAATATTCGACCAAAATTCCCAACAGCAATCGGAAATAGAATAAACTGTGCAAACAAAGTTTATCTTTGCCAGCAATTTACTTTTGAAATATGAGATTGTCATGGATTACTTGATAATTTTCAGAACGCACACGACTTCGGAGGAATCTCAGGCGATGCGATGTTTGTGATCGTGGAACTTGTGGATTTTGCAGGTGTTAATAGTTCTATATTTATATTTATCTGAGATTTTATAACTCGCAATGCGGCGCAAAATTCATTTTCTGATATTCTGATTTCTGAAAAAACGTGTATATTTATTGTCAAGTAACTTCTTTGCCTTCTAAATTACGATATGATGATTTCCATTGTGCAAACTTGAGTCACTAATCATGGCAATTGTACTTTGGTTTCAATAAAATTTTCCAGTATATTAATATCACATTTTTAAATCTGAAAATATTTGAATTGGGGTTATCATTACATATTTTTCAGGAATGGAAGGGACATCCAATGATATAATTCAAGCAAACCAGTCCGCAGGATCTGCTCATTCTCAGGAAGACATTTCCTCAACTCCTTCGATATTTTATCGCTGAATATCTTCATCAGTACGGGATCTTATTCATAAGCATTTAGAGATCAAACGAAAGTCTGAACTCTACTTACTTAAAATATGATGAAATCATTTGCTTTCGTACTTTTTCACGTTATGTATATTTAATTCAGGTCACAAATAGATGAATAATCTGAAGTATTATCGCAGGAAATTAGATTCATGAAAGTTCAACATTTCAATGCGCTGCATCGGCTAAAATACTTTTATATTTACCTTCCTTTTCATAGGATCAATAGAAGTTGTCAACAGGCTTATTTACAGCCACATCGTGCTTTCTTCAACCCTCTCTATGATCCTAATTCTAACATGATATTTTTTATTTTCATTTTAATAATTTCACACTCTTTCGTCGTATCAAGCATAGTTATCAACATACTCATTTACAGTTTCAGCTTGTCAACTTGCTACACATTAATCTCTGGTTTTAATCAGCCGTGATGAAACTTTCAAATCAAAATCATCTCCATATGTATCTCTAAATTTTTCCATAAAGGGCGAGAATTCTAGTTTAATATGTGCAAAAACTCCATTACAATAGCTTTCAGCATTTATATTTTTCATCGTTTTATCATTATTGGTATATCGTTGTATTTTCAATTTTTTATTATTTAGTGCTGTTTTGTATAGGAAATAAATTCAATGATACATTTGTTATATATCAGTTCATTAATGCTAATAATGATTTTAAATTTAATATCAAATCGTTTTCAAGAAGGCAACTGGCATGCATAATAAAATATACAAATATATTGGCAATAAAAATCAGATCATAGGTCATGGAGCATACTTTATTTATCTACGTAAAAACATCTGTGACCGGCAATGTTCGCTTCTTATATGCTTAATTGTTATGAGTTATAGAGAACCACGTGATTATACTCCACAATTGTGGATTGAATTGTTTGATACAATAAATAAATAGACCAGTAGATTTATATTAACGGAGAATGGGACTGAGGAGTTATTTCTTTCTATCGCCAACTTATGAATATACATATATATAGCTTTAGTCCAGGGTAACTATTCAATTTACATCAGGGGTGCAAAACATTCGCCGTGAAATGGGAGAAAAACAGAGACAATATGTCAAATGATATAGGTGAAAAACATGTGTGGCCGGTGCGCTGCAGTGAAATGGGGTAAAATAAGTCGGTATGAACGGCCAAAACGTGCATTCGTGGCGTGCGCAGGAGGGTGCTCTGGTGCTTGAGTACCTGCCATTTTTATTTTTCATGAAAAATTGCCCTCTTTGTCAAAATTCTTTCAAGGAATGAAACTGAGAATTGGGCAATGTTGGGAGAAATTCGGCCAAGATACGAAGAAAAAATATGACAAAAGCCCCCCTCCGCCCTCCCCCAAATTCGTTAAAAATTAGCGTGAAACGGACAAAGAATATTAATAAATTTAAAATATTGATCAATTGATTTCTGTTTTATATTCAACCAGTTGTGTTTGCGCGATCACATCCAATTTTCAGTTAGCGCTTGAGGGAAATTTTAGAGAGCATATTCAAAAATATATAAAGAAGAGAATACATTCCACATTGGGCGGCATGTAATAAGATAACAGTTTATTTAAATGTAAAATGCTCAAAAATTTTTCGCCGCCCATTATTACCGTTTTACCCATAACCTCACATACGTTATCAACATCAGAGAAGACACTTACTTTAATAAAATATAACGAAACTTTTAGAGAACTGAAGATAAATAAATAGTTAACATTCTTTGTAGGTTTTTTGTTGAGTTAACGGTGGGATTAGTATTTTGGAGTTTTTTCACTTGTGCTGTTATTATCTATTTGTGCGGCCATAGTGTCGGTGGAGTTAAAGCGGTGCGGCCTGCATGGACAGAAAGTTTGTGCACCCCTGATTTAGATCCTATCAATCTTGACCTTTTAACAAGTTTTTATTGTCCAAATATGCTCTTTCGATTCAACTCCTCGGTTGTAAAAGAGAGTAAAATTCAATAAAACCTTTGGTATTAATTTTTTTATTGATGCTAATTATTCTTTTAAATCTAATATCAGAACTTTTAGAATAGTCAACTTGCATGCATAATAAAATACACAATTTTAGTGATAAGAAAATCGAATCATAGGTCATAAGAGCATACTTTATTTATCTACATAAAAGCATATCTCGGCAATGTTCGTTTACCCTATACAAACGTGTTATGGGTTAGAGAGAGCCCTGCAAGTGTACCCCGAAATTTTAGATTGATTAGTTTGATACAATAAAGTGGTGCAACATTTGAATATGCTCCAATAATCATAATATCAAAGAATACCATTGAAAGCTCGCCAACACTAAAGCATAGAGTAAATTATGGAAAATTGGGTGTTGATGAGGTTTCAAAAACATGAATCTCCCCCTAACATATTCCTTTTACATATAAAATCTTTCATCCATGAAAGCGTTAGATTTAATTCAAGAAAAGTAATATATAATAACAGAAAAAAATAAAATACGAAACACTTTCATACGAAAGAAAAGTATCAAATGAATAATCAAATTTTGAAATTATCCCTATTAAAATGATGGGTTGGAAAATTTAAGTTGCAGGAGATATTTCTGCTGTAAATTACCCTGCATTTTCTTTAATTTATTTGCATTAAATTCTTCAGTACATTACTGATTTTGCATATTGTCATGCTTTTGGATATTTTCGAATTGATGATAAGGAAAAGATAAAAATTTCAACATTGAATCCATAGTTTTCATACTTTTCCTCCATTTTGAGAAATTGCGCGTAACTTATGTGTGCACATGTATGTGTAAATAATATGTGATATAATAATATGTAAGAGCACTACTGCGATGTCATGTAATTCAAAAAGTAATTAAATCAATAAGGAAGGCTTTTTGAATTGATAAAATTATCAAAATACTCCAGAACCTATCAGTTTTGGAAATATACAGATATGGAGAAAAATGTTTGGGTTCAAACAAATTTTGAAATGAAATCTTAATATTATTATATATTATGTTAAAAATCGAAAAAATCAGGTTCAATCTATGAAAAAATGACAGGGAAGAAAAGAATCCAACATCAGTTTACAAAAACAATAAGTCTTTAACTTTAG
>JAUELA010085121.1:1576-15567 GCA_031471845.1 Boltenia villosa | reverse complement strand
GGATCTATAATGCTTCATGAAAATTTATATAATGTATTCACGAAACTTATTTATTTAACTCGATTCTCACGTAAATATATTTATCAGGCAATAAATGGTTCATTTTTATTCGCCATCAACACCCAGTCTTGTTCATATTAATACAAAAAAGTTGAATTTAGCAAAAGTATTTATAAAACAAAATGGCGGCCAATAATTTGAAACGAAGTAACGTTGAAATTCGATCCAGTTTAGTTACTATTATTTTGTTTGGTAGGAATTTACTGAAAAGAATTCATAAGGTAACCGCTCTAGGACAATATCTAAATTGAAAGCTAATGGAAAAATACACTTTCACTGGAGAATAGTACAACGGAGGCTTTTTCCTTGTTTGTCACAATGATCTATCACCCTCTTTTACTGTGGATTGTATTGATTCTTGCTGCCGTGCGGGGTATTTACTTTTGATGAATAAGATATTATCGACAAGTGGAAGAAAAGAATTCAGAGTAAACCAGAATGAACTGCAGTGTCCTCAACCGACTACCTAATACATTATTAAATAAAATTCAAACAACCAAACATTGAATTAGAATTTCGATTCTTCCATCTCTTCTTCATAGGAATACAACTTTATTTTATGCTCTTTTATCTTGTTCAATTTTTTTCTCGAATTTTTTCATTCTCCATTGTGGCCAAATGCATAATTGTTTGCTCAATTCTCCACATTAATCACAATCTTGTGAAACGTCACGCGTAATACCGCTGTTATCTCTGCTAGCTTTAACATTTTTTGGTTTCATTCAACACGTAGAAAATTGACTACCGTGAAACGATACCTCTTCTGATATAACAACCTGCAGAACATATCGAAGCAGGTTGAAGCAAGTTGACTTTGAAGTTTCGGATTTAATGTTGGTGTTGGTTGGTTGGTTGGTAAAGGCGCAACGAATTTGATGTATTTATTTGCAGTAATATTTTCAATTGTCATTTCATGGAGTCGAGTATTGAAAGTATCATTGTATAATACGATTTGCTATATGAAATATAGCTCTCATATAATAATATATATAAATAATATATCTACTCATTTACGTAGGAAAAAGGTTGAGCGTGTGATAGAAGTTGCAACGCGCAGGTTGAGGCCATCAACTTTGCAAATATGTATATTAGAACTAGCCTATATCTGCTCAAAATAAAGAGCGTTTGAAGTCTCATATTAAATTTGAGCTCTGGGCATTCTTAGAATTCTATTCATTCTCTTGTATATATATTCTATAGTTTATTGTGATATGTCTTGTACATTGACGTTATACATGTTATGAATGATGTTTACTGTTTCGATGAATTTGCATATTGTTCAACGAACGTATACTAATTGTTCATGCAAAAGTGATGATCCAAGGCATTTTAATGACTGAACTGTGACGTAATGATGACGTTGGTTCTACTGGGGAAACCAATTAGCTCAGCAATAACATCCACCTTCTTCAGGTGAGTAATATATGAATGAATATGAGCATTTAATAAGCGCAACTAATTTGAAATGGCGAACAAAATTCCACCATGTTTTCACCTTGTAGGAGCAATTATACAGATTTTTACTTTGGTTGTGATTGCTTCAAAATGAAATTTTTTTTATAAAAGTTTGATAATACATTAATTACAATTTGTTGAAAGATGTTTTTTTTTGGAAAACTGTATATGATTTTGAATGAATAAATTTCAAGTTGATATTAGGTGTTTGATGTAACAAAACTACTTCATACTCTTTCTTTTCAAAACCTAAATAAGCTTAAATTTTCAAAATGATTACAACCAACTTGAAGACTTTTTCTTAGATCATCGTAATTTTGAGTCTTTGAAGAAGAAAAAAATAATGGAATATTTATAATAACTTTCCGGTTTGTTGTCTCATTCGGATGAGATTAAAAATAAATGTTCGAAATAATTTTCAAAACAGTGATGTGCAGTTAGACTTTCCCTTTTAAACTCTATGTCACCCCGCAACGACGCGTCATGAAAGATTTACCGCGCTGCAAAGACAATAACGCCCGTAATGATAATAATAACAAAATCGCCACGATCGCAATTGTTACGGTCAGGTCACGGAAAGGACAAACAGCGAGAAATGCAGAGAGTAATTTTCGTCATTTTGCATCAGGGCGAGGTTTTGTTTCGTTCGCGGTTCAATGCCTCAATATGATACTGTACAAACGAAACGTGGGGTCAAAATGATATCAAAGTGAACATTACTGCACGACCAGCCCATTTCAAGAAATTTTATCCGATCAGTGACAAATAAGAAGGAATGTAAAGCGTGGGTCATCACTTAGAAGTCTTAGATGATTATATAATACTTGATGATAGTTGTACCACGACTATAATTTTATTGAGACCCAAGAAAAGTGATTTGATGGGACCTATGATGAGAAAAAAATATTTGAAGAGACAAAGTAAAAAATGCACTAGCTTATGTGCCACAGCGGAAATCTTGGGTAGTGAAGTTATGACTTAATATTATTGATCTTAGTCAAGTCATATATTCATTGCGGTATAAAATACACTTTTCTCCGTCGTAGTAATCATATTACGTGTTTGTTGGTTTTAATGACACCGTATTTCGCCTTCGTGACCTTCTTCTGAACCTTGCAATAAAAGTCGACCGGTCATTGGGGCGGAACTTTGGTCTCACGGAGAAATTGTTTTGTTTTGATTACAAACAAATACACACGGGCTCCACAATTCTCAAGCCAAAAGTCTATACTGGGAGATTAATTAAAAACTGTTTGTTGTACTTTCGAATAATGTTCGGTGTTCATTTCATGCCTACTAAATGGCATAATGAAAATATCTGTAAGTTAAAATATTTTTTAGGGAAATGTCTTCTTCTCCGTTGATGACAATAGTAGCTGTTGACAGGTTTCTTTGACTCATTATGTTTTTCAGACCATATCATACGGCTAGAAAAAACCTAAAGAAAAGGTCGTAGTACTCGATTGCAAAAATATATTTCATTGTCTTATTTGTTTAGAAGGCTAATTAAGGTCAGATTTGAACATGACGCATACATCTGAATTCATAAATTTTAATTGATTTTGACTCCGTAAATGAATTATATCGTTAAAAAATTGCCATATGTTCACGCCATGCAAAACATTAGCTAAGCGCTCATTATGTGCTTTTAATAAACTACTGTCCCGCAGCAAAATTAAAAATATATTCATCAAGAATATGAACAGGTTTTCGTGTGGAATAGATCGGCATAACGTTATTTTCTTCCAATTGCTTACGCGAATGGTTCCATCCATAAATAAGATGGAGTATAATAATCGGCCTGACTTGACAGTAATGCACCTGTTATAGCGAGCTGAATCAATTTAGCGTCCAATATTTAGATACAAACGCTTCCGTCTGACGCAATACTTCATTTCAGCAGGTGTTAATTATTTGCACCAAGAAGAACCAACATATGTTAAAATAAAGAGATTTGTTTTGTGGAAGAAGTCTTATCAGGAGCTATAAAGAATCTACTCGCCTCCTGCAAAAAACTCATCCCCATAAAGACTCGAATCCATGAAAAAGTACGAAGCAATTTATTCATAATATTTGTTAATAAAGTACGTAGACCTGAATATGAGGGTAATCACAATATAACGGGGAACCAAATAGGGAGACTTACCGACTGCTTGTATATCGTATCCGTCACATACCCTCAATTGCATTGGAATAACTATAAGGTTTTTCCATGTTAGTTTAATAAATATGATGTTAAGACATTTATTTTCTCCAGTTCCTCAAAGTTTATCTTTAGTAAACGTCAATATTTACTTGTTGTTTTGAGGGTATAGTTCGCTGGTTATTATTCCAATAATTACCATTTTTCGAGAGTTTGGCACGCTCTAATTGATGTTATAATTTCTACATCACTTATTCTCAGCCTTGCATGAAATAATAAGACAACAATGCAATAGCAACCGCGCATATATGGGAGGCACTCAACAAATATCTGATTTCGGTCAACTAAAGGTTACATAAGCAATCACAGAGATGAGAATCTAACTTCTCCTGGTTCTGGAATCCATATGTACCCGTGGAACCTATCAACCACCTAGAAAGCAGCCACAAGTATCTGACGCGCCATCAATTCCACTTTATCATCGGGTAAATGCTGTCCATTACTCATGCTGTGTTTATGAAACATTGAAGCTTGCATTATCTTTACGAGAATCAAGATTTTTGTGAACCCAATTTCGAGTAGATACATTCCTAATTGGCGTACTGGAACGACGGTCAATTTTTCAAAAGTAGTGAAAGTGAAGATACTTCTTTACTAACTTCATATCTATTGCATCTGTTTGCCTTTGTAAGAAGGCATCATCGATCATAATTTACTGATTGCCCCCTCCTTGTGCACTTTTCATCTAGGTGACGAAGAACACCAACATCGTTGCCCTCTTCCTGCTTACCTGCATATGTTATCCTTTGTTAAATTTTTGGCATGATATGAAAAGGAAATTCTTATAATCGTAAGCGCCCCATATTTGGCTCGCACGAACGGGATTTCGTCAGATAAAAAATTGAAGTGTTTCTAATCATTTTCTACTCATGTCAAGGAAATTTTCTACAGTGAACAAATTTCGTATTTCAGTTTATATGTTAGGAAAAATAGCATTCAACCATACAGTAGCGAGTGTGGAAGGTCAGTGAACTCATTAGGGGAATGACGAACATATCACGACTCGAACGCTTCATTTAATGTTCATGTGTCATATCCCGAACAGAAATTTCGAATCAACCGAACACAGTGTTTAAAAGCGTTAAGTTTAAAAAGAATAATGAGAAAGATTGCTTAAATAGTAAAATATCGAAGATATTTTTCATTATTTGGATTTGTGAGGGAAACAGGAGAAAGCAAACGATTTCAATAAAAACTTTGTTTACACTCTTAAGGTCCTTGTAACTGAAAGTCCGGAATTCTTTTCGTCGCCGCCGTGAATGGTTTGACGATTCTCTTGAACGGCAGCGGAGTGTCAGGTAAACTTTTGACCCTCCGTGGGAGGGACGCAATTGGACAATAGCATCTCCACAAGTGTCACTGTCCAGCTTGTTTTCTCGGAGTAAGAAATAAAGAGAATAAGGAGAGAAGGAGAATTATTCACTTCTCTCTCACAATTCAAGGAGCGTGCGCAAGAAGTGTAACAAAATGGGCGAAGGGGAAAAACGAACTATCTCTCTTGCAATTATAGCAAATAATAAAGAAACAAAGGCGATTTGTTTAACAAGAGAGAAAGAGAAGGCGAGATAGTGAACACAGGTTGATGTAAAACTCCCCGAGAAAAACAACCGGGGTTATATGGCAGTTGGAAAATAGTCATTGTTTACGACTGCAGGAAGGTACATGCTGCTAACTAGACAGTGATCAGGGAACGAGTTTTGGGGGCAGATAGTCGAATGATGTATCTCCTAGTATGATGGAGCAGATGTTTTTTCGAACATTGGAGAAGTGAAGATCTATTTATTTACTTATTTATTGTCTAATGTCATATTAGATCATCTTATAAACCTTTTTTATTTGTCTCACAGATATTCAATATTTACACGATTTAAATTTTTTAAGTTATTGACGATCAGAGTTTAATTTGAAGAAGAAAAAACTGTTCCAGAAATACCTCTCACAAAGGTAAGCAATACCAGTAGTTTTGACTTCATTTTAACCAATTATTTTACTTATTTTATATCCCACGAAAGAATAAATAATTATTCATTAATATGAAACAAATAATTGCCTATTAAAATTAGTAGCAATGTTATCAAATGCGCTTGGTTGAACATTTCTTAATAACGTCGTAAATCATTGTTCTTGATTTATTACTTAGTCTATTCAAAATCGTCCCACATTACGGGGTCGTAAACAATCATTTGGGACAAATTTAGTGAAGAATTGACGGCATGTCAAATATAAATAACTAATCAAACAACAGTGACAGTAGTAGATGCAAATAGGGGTTTGTTTGTCAAAATCCTACTTTAGATGTTTGTTTCAATCAAATTGTAAAAGCGAATCTTCGTAGCAACAAGCAGAGAGTTGAATGTCTTAGGCATGAATCATTATTGTACCAATAACTCTAAATAACAGTTGTTATAACGTTCTGTCAATACATCTGTCTTACCGTGGTATGAAACAAGCGATATACTTGGGTATAGCTCTTTTTTAAGGGTTTGTGTATAGCCTATATAACAATAGAAAGTTTTTCTGGAATATTTTTATGTGATTTACATTTTTTTATATTGTCAGGTTCCTTTTGCCAAGAAATCATAAAAATGAGCTCTTTCATTGATTATCCTGTTTGTACCAACGACCCTTACAACGTACGTCCATCGGTTGGGATGCTGTATACTGATCCAGATCAACTCACAACTTTCAAGAGGACAGGATCCAGTGAGGAAATCTACTCATCATGTGCTATGCAAGAATCCAGAATAAGAAAGGATGGGGCTCCAGGAGTTGAGGATTCTCCTCCTGGGATGACCGAACAGATCGGAAGCAGCATCCAACAGTCCTACCCCAGGCTTACTCATCAATTATCCCAGTCTGGAATCTACGATCAGCATCAAACCT
The DNA here is from genome assembly GCA_031471845.1 of Boltenia villosa. NCBI lineage: Eukaryota > Metazoa > Chordata > Ascidiacea > Stolidobranchia > Pyuridae > Boltenia > Boltenia villosa. The sequence continues at coordinate 8,966 of JAUELA010085121.1, read as the reverse complement.
TCGTCACCCAAGATGCCCATGCTCCTCACACCAAGACCCCTTCGCCCCAATCCCGCTCACCCCCAATAAACGAGGGGTTCGGGCAACCCTCTCCGCAAGCTAATTATACCCAGATTCAAAATTCAAATGCTTACCATCCCGCCATTGGAGTATCATACCCAGCTGGGTACCCATACTCGAACCAACTTACACCGAACGCCGGTTCCCCTTCTGTTTACCCTTTCAACCCCAGGTCCGCATATGGAACATCACCGAATCACCCCTCTGCAGTACAAAATCCATATTCACCGGTGAACCCAGTGATGTACACTGGAAACTTCCATGCTTCTTATCCCATGCACGCCCAATATTCATCTTGCGCCGTTCCAATGAATTCCGGCGGTCTCGACACATCGGGCATCAGTTACTTGCCATGCGGGAATCCACAACGCCGTTCGCCGCAAAACATTGAAGACCGGGAGAAACTGGAATCTGGTTCGAGTCCAACTGGCGAACAAGGGAACACGTATGACTGGATGAAGATAAAACGAAATCCGCCCAAAACAAGTGAGAATCATCAATTTTTATATGTTTTAAATATATGTGAAATATTACGCGATAAAGGTAAAGCAACACGATCGCCATTTTGTAATGGAAATAAAGATCCAAACTGTAAATGCCACATCCCACCACTTCCCATGCAAAATACAGCAAAACGTATATGACAATGTGCAATTCATCAATTAATTTCATTCATAACCTTCATTCGGGGATGTGATTCGGTTGATTTCTATTATATGTAATAACGCATAACCTTTCTCACTTTACTATAAATAAAGCCGTAAGCAGGGAAATGCTATGGTGTCGAATATCAAATGTTTTCATTGCGTCAGGGTTCAGTCAAAATGTCAAGCTAGTAAATCTTTTCTGATAAATGGTCATAGTTCAAATCCAATCTTGAACCGGCACACTTCAGCGCTTGATTTACCGAAGATATAAATGAAATCAAACCTAATATTAAACTACTAATAAAACCGATAAATATATGATAGGTAAAATATTGTAGAAAATGAGAAATCTACCATACCAGGTACGCTGCATATACTTTATTTCAACGAGGCATGACACACAAAAGAAATGAAAAAAAATGTTCAATATTTTTCATGATTAATAGCAGTAGCACTCCAATCTCCAAACATGGTGGAAATTTTATCTTTTACATTGTCTTCCAGGCTAAAGGCATTTTTGACTGCCTTGTGCAAAAATAAAGTGTAAAGTGTGGTGAATTAAATGGGGCGAGAGGTACGTGATGCTGAACAATATCCTGCTTATTGCTATCGTATCGTTATAAATGTCGACTCAGAAAACTAAAATTTTCCGAACAAAACCTATAGAATCAGGAACTATTATAAATCACTGTCTCAACTTGGGTTTAAATAATTGTTCCCTAAACATTAACGTTTAAGCTTTTTCGGATTTGACATTTCGGTAATCACTGAAGAATTTGGAGGGATAAGTTTATGAACGAAGCTTTCTTCATCTGTTTTGAATATTAATAATATATATAATTATTTTAATAATTTTTATAACGTATTCTTATTGAAATACCTAATTTGCTACTTTGACTCGCAAAATTATGATGGATGATTGTACGTTCAGTTGTTATTTCGTAGAAATTGCTACTCGACCGAAAATATATAACTTTTGAGTTTTGTTTACAACATTAATTTGTTTCCAAATCAGTATAATTAGGATGAATCATATTTTATCGGGAAAGAAACCTCCGTCACCAAAATTTCGAGCATTTTTTAAATAAAAAAATAATTAAAAAAATTGGCGGTTGGACTTGGCCCAAAACTAATTTAAATGCAAATATTTTGTATCATATCGTTTACGCCGCGGAATTTAGGTGTGGTCTAACATCAAGACGTCACAATTTGGAAGCTGAATATTTTATAAGCGTTTCTATACATACACCGCGGCCAACATTTTGAATATGTCATCTTTTGTCGTTCATAGCATCATCCATCAACTTAGCACAGAAATTGAATATTCATTGCTGCAAAGAAGTTTCATCTGTATAAAATTGGGAAGCCTGTCTGTATGATTAATTATGGTGGGCGAATGTTTATCCGGACTCAGGGTTTTCTTACCGGGGTAAAAAGATCATGGGTTCAGGGGCTATTTGTCATTCTGTCGGCCACCATTCGCTGAGGCAATTAATATTTGCCAGAGAACTTTGTGGTTTGCGGGGGTAATGTGGAAAACAACCCTTATATGTTGTATAGGGAGAAACTACAACTTGCGAAGATAAGTCAACTTAAGGCCATGTTTGAAACAACAAACTAAGCTTCAAAATATCAGGCAAAATAAACAGCAAACAAAATTTTACTGATAAAATATCGAAAAATTCAAAGTCAGAATGGTAGCCGACGACAACAGTGAAATTATCAGTGGTTTTCTAGTATGATAAATAGCTCGCGATAACTTTCGTTACGAGAAGGGGTGCAGAGGTGATACGGATTATTCCTGATGATTATGGTTAATTCAGTATATTGTGTGAACCTATTTTATTGACATTGGGCACACAAGTATGAAATCATTATCACCACGAATCGTTAGAAGAAAAATGGCCGATAGTCGGCTCTCTGATGCTAAGTCAAGGAGAAATGAGTTGTATTTCGAATGGTTGGGGTCATATAATAAAGATATTCATTGGAGCAGGAGAGACGAGAAGTGGGAAAACAAAAGAGAATAAATAAACATTAAGGGAGAGCGACAACAAGCTGCTGGAAACAAAACACTAAGGGCGAAAAAATTTCGATGACATTTCAATCGGAGGTCAAAAAGTCAAAACGTTTTGGTTCGCCAATCGCTAATAACCATTCCGATTTCGTCATCGCTGTTATTAACGTCCGTGTCTTCTCCCTGGAGCGACAGCGAATACGAGATAGCGGAAAAACTCAATTTTTCACGGTTTCTCGAAAATCAATTTCCGCCCGCAATATTTGTATATTTGAATTCAGACCATCATTCGTTGATTTTAATTGCTCTTGAATAATTATACACATTCTATTTCAAAATACGCCATTATTTTTTAATCGTTTTTTTAGTTTCAATATTTTTAGGTAATGGTTATTTTTAGGACAATTTTATAATCAATTTTAGTTACAAGATTTTTTGCTGGTGTTACAAAATTTGTTATTGACAAAATTAAAATTAAAAATGGTGTAAACGAACGCCTACCAATTGTTCCCAGTGTGGACAAAACCTCTTGAACCCCTCCACCTACCCACTTTCGTTTATTAACCAAATAAAGCGCTGTCGTTTTGGGGCATTTTCGTGCAATTACGTGGCCATTTTCGAGACATCGCTCATCGCTGTTGTTACGCACACAATTTCTCCCTCGTCTCTTTTCCGATTTCGGGTGTCTTTCTGACGATTTCATCGCTTGCCTTGCAGCTACAAAGCACCATCTAAAAGGGGTCGTGAACTCTTTAGGTTTGTTTTACAAGCGTTGGTCAAAAGACGCAATGAGTAGACAATGAAGTGAAGCGAAACGCAATTAAATTTGTCGCAGCAGTTCGACTTTTGTACATTTCTCTGTCGAGTCTTGTTGTGTTTTCAATTTTGAATTGTCCTCTATATTGAAAAAGTCTGTATGTAGAATTTCATTCACGTACAAATTCGACATTGAATAGGATAAATATCTCCTTTTGTTTTATGTTATTGGATGAAAAATAAATGATCTCTCTCTCTCTCTCTCTCTCCTGAAAATAGCACACAAAATTAGCACACAAAATTAGCAGCACCTCCCTTAGTGATAATATATATTTCATACAAGCATATCATTTGAAATTAGTAATTTAAATTCTAAAATAATTTTGATACGAATCACTTGCCTTAAAAGTAACTCGCGTTTGTTTTGCAACCAAAAAGAATGCGATCTTGATTGATGGGCTACTGATACGCATCTGGAGAGATGGCCTCGCCTGCCAGATTATTTTTCTAAGTCTCGCATAATGCGCGAAAATTGAGATGTACATCGCGTAATTTCAGGCCGTGTAGTACGGGTGCAATTACACTTGTCAGAAAATGGGGGATGGTTTTGGGGTGAGGGGTATGCGTGCTTTTGTTTTACCATCAGAAAGTTTGCAGACTCTTGGGCATTATCCTCTTTAAAACCACTCATGATTAAGTGGACAAACTCTTATCAGTTCTCGGCTAAATCCACCCGTGTTTTCTTCTTCTCCAGTCAGGTATATTTTCTCACTGACACCGAACCCAACAATTCTGGGAAACAATTTAAAACGCACATCTTCCTGTGTCCCAAATGGCTGTTTACAAGACTTCCATAATCGCGCATTGTTTACGGCAACTTTGACAATTCAATTCACATAGTTTCACATAGTTTCTTGGTCGAAAAAAAATAAACTCTCTCTCTTTACAGAAAGTGAGCGTAAAAACTAAACCTTTCTCGGAGAAACAACGTGGAATTCATTTAGAATTAATAGACTGGTTAGGCTGCGTTTAGTTATTGCGTTTTTGACAAATCTGTTTGAAATGTTGGTAAATGTAGTTTAAGATCAGAGTTTTTCAAAAAATGCAAATTCTAGTCAAAAATTTCCCATGAAAAATGATTTAAGAAAACAATTCAAGCAATCAATGTTTACTTACGGATGATAAAATTGTGTATCAGATGTAATTACATGCAATCCTTTATATCAATTGATCGTAATCATTTACATAACACTCCTACGCACTCGTTAATGCCAACGGAATCACGGAGACAATTAAATTATACTCGCATAATAATTGAGTGTTAATTAAGCTTTGAACAAATATTATTTTTTCGCTTTTAATGTGTATTTAGTGATTGTCAATACACAAATAACAATCCCCGTTGTTTGATAAGTAAATATTTATTCTCGATAATCATTGGTTGTCATTTTCTGCGCGTCATTCGACCTTAATTTTTAGGTCAGAATCTAATTCTGTTCGACTTGCAAATTTGCGGAATAAATGTCGTTAAAAATTTAATGAGGCACACAAGTTTGGGTATAAATGCAAAGAATTGAACTGCCTGAAATTGGAATCTGTCAAATTTACAGCAAATAATGTATAGCCTACATTTTATAAATATTGGTCGCATATTTTTGTACATACGTGTGTTGAAAAATTTGGTTGTTGAGTTACATTTACAGACGAAGGGAAAATAAAAGAGATATACGAGCAAAATCCTTTATATGGTTTCGTGTGGAAATGTTGAACACTTTTTGATCTGTTGAATGAAATATACTTTTTTAAAAACTATTCCTGTTTTATTATGCATCATACGTAAAGAAAATGTCACTGCACTCACTCAAAAAGAATTTAAATATTTTTTCACATTCGAACTTTTATTTCATTACTTTAATTTCAAAATCCATGTTAATCATTATTCATTATTTTTCAGCTTTCTACAATCATGGAAAGATGGATGCTTACGGATATGCCGGACAGGCTGGAAATGGCAGGACAAACTTCACGACCAAACAATTGACAGAGTTGGAAAAAGAATTTCATTTCAATAAATATCTGACTCGAGCAAGAAGAGTTGAAATCGCTGCAGCATTGATGTTGAATGAAACTCAGGTAAAACTAGTGGCATGGCAACTGATATTCATAAGCCAATAAAATAAAATGTATAAAATAAAATTGGATTATGGATTGCGCGTAAATAGCTTAATCATTGAAAGAAACCGAACTGTACGAGCGATTTGCTTTCTCTGTGAACACCTTTTCGTCACTTTACTTTGAATGTAACCCAGTAAAGACCAAGCAAATCAGAAACCGGACATTGGCCTACAATTGTCAATACCTTTTCCCATTAATTCTGGAATAGCGATAGAAGCAAATTTACCTGTTTTCGGGTATAGATTTGAGAATGATGAAAATTGAATAGTATATATGTATAGACCACACAACCTAATAATCTATAGTCTTTATATTTTTCACGATATTATTTTTCCATATATCATGTTGAACTTTTGTTACATTATTGGATGAATACAAAAATAAACATTTTAAATAATTGATTTTTATTTTATTTCAGGTTAAAATTTGGTTCCAAAACCGTAGGATGAAACAGAAGAAAAGAGACAAAGAAGCGGAGAAACTGATGTTGAGTATTGGAAAGAAACCGGCCATATTACCTGTGGATTTGTTGAACGAAAATACGAACAATAGCAACAACAAAGATGGCGTGAAAGCCGATTCCAAGAAGGGAATGTTAGAAATCTGTGAAAAGCAGGAACAATTAGAAAATATTATGCTGCACCCATACCCCTCACCTTCACAAGTAGCGCCCCAATCCGGTGGCTCACCCTCTCCAACAAGGTTTTCGCCCGTTTCCTCTTCCCCGGCGTCCTCTGGTGGCTCACAATCATCTTCCTCTCCCGAGCAATCTACACAGCGCCCTCACGCTATGATCAATCTCAACCTCAATCATACGCAAGTTGGCGCTCCGGGTCCATATCGGTCCACGAACAATCTGTCTGCTATGAGCTCCCCATTGCACATGGTAGACCGCAATTTTAATACAAGTTTGATGGCAACAACTCTCTAACAAATAATCTATTATTGTATGTTTCAATTTTTTTCTTGATATTTTAGTTATAAAGCTATGTATTCATATTTCAAGTTCATTGCCATGACGACAGTATGTCTAGGCCTATACCTTGCACCGTAATCAAATGATAATAATAAATTAAGATTCTGAATCCTCTTTTCTCCTTATTTTTTGGCTATTTTTCGTGAAGAAAACTGATTTTGTTTTTGCTGTTTATTCGAGATCGTGTGATATGTTAATGTTGCCGTTATGATAGTGAGATCTTCGATAAAAATTAATTTTTGCTTCTGGTTTTACTTTTTATTGTGTGAAGCACCGATTTTTCTGTAAACATTTCAATGTAATGAACTGAGTTCGAAATTTCACACATTCCTTTATTGTATTGTTTTACATTCATTTCGTGCAAAATAAAGTGTAACTGTATGAATAATAATATTTGTGCTTTTTTAGTAAGAATCCAATCTATGAAATGCATTGGACACTTTCAAAAGAAATCTTATATTTCCTTGAATTTTGCTTTAGCGACTTAGCCTACGAAATCGTCAAGCATAGAAAAATAGCAGGGTGACATTTGGCCGTTTTCAATTTGCATTAGCCTTTTGGGTGGAATTTAAAAAAATCACCTTTTTGTCACCGGTTGAAATTGAATCATGGACATCTAACAAAATTGTCAAACAACGTCGGTTTTCCGACGTAATTTTGCCGAAAAACGATTGAATCCTGATCGTTTATCGCAACTTCTTAAACGTCGGTCGAACTTGGCCATTTTGAAGGGAAAGTTTTGTCCGAAAAACTTTCTGA
>JAUELA010085011.1:0-10284 GCA_031471845.1 Boltenia villosa | reverse complement strand
AATTATTGTATTACGAACTGAGGCTAGATACCCAGCCAAGTGGGCGTATAAAGCTTTAACGGCTAGATCAAATTATTTCCATGATGAAATATTGAATACAAGTTATAAGTAGTGTACAATGTGTTTCTATTTCCGGACACTCGTTCCTGCGTCCATTACCGCAGATGCAGCACTCCATCATTATCTCCGAAGGTACAAGTTAAAGTACATGTTAAAAAGTATAACCAATCAAAGCAAATACCTAATCGATATCACGTCTACGTACGTATTGCTGGGCTGATTTCAACAATGAAAAGTCGGTTACTGAAGCGTCATAGCGATCTCTAGCGGAAATTAGAGACTGTCTAGCGTTTGTTCATATTATATTCAACTTATATTAAAATACAAAACATCAGTGAAATATATTTCACGATTCAAAACGTTTTATCAGTTGCAAAGGCACTGACTGAAATAGCCCAAATGGCGACAAAATCTGGGTAGATCTCTGTCATATAGACTGTGATTTAGGGGGCCAATAGCCTTATATTGGAGAGGAAATAGGAGTTGAATAAATACCCAGTGTATCATATATCAGATTCATTATATTCAATATCACCTAAATTACTAAACTATTATTCCCTGGGATATATATTAGCTATGTTTGAAGCAACTGCCAATTATAAAATAGAAATCATATATATTCTATTTAAATGTACTTGAGGAGTACATACATATGTTACCCCAGTATGACATGATCTATCCGACTCTACAGTGGTGGTGCTAAGAGGTGACCTGACCAAGGGTCACCATTGTGACGTCATTCCATGAGATAGTATAAATGGATAAAGGACAAATTTTAAAATGAGCCTGACTTGATGACAATTAATGATGCAGAGTAAAAACTTTCACTACATTTTTGTGTGATCAATAAATTAAATTCCAAGATAATTTTTATATAAATCATGTGCTTATAAAATGAAATTAATTCTTGCAATGTATAAGTTTTGAGCACCACAAATATTTTTTAGTTTAAGTAATCGCAATTTATACAAAGAATAATGCCGCGGAAGAGAGCATTCAAGTCGAAAAGTTTGTGATTCAACATGATTCTTAAATTTAATTTCATTCCTTTAGACAAAATAACATAATATTCAAATGGAGCATTGCAATACTGCAATCAAAGAACAATATTTTTTCAGTGAAATGAATCTATTTAAATATGGACTAAGATATTGTTGAAATGACTAGCTAATTTATATGTGAATTACTTTATCAAATCATTGATGGTTTCTTTTTATGCAAAGATAATTGAAGTAATATTCACCCTGGTAGAACATTCAAATTAACTCAATATGACAAGACCCATGATTAATGGGTAATTAATACCCGCCAAGCATCCTATAAGTATAGACAGCTCGAACCATTATTTTGACAAACTGATGTATCGACAATAGAAATGCCAGCACATAAGTTAGCACAAACAAGACAAAAAGTCTAGGTACTGCTATCTATTGGGGTTCTGCAAGTTATTCCAATTATGGTAAACTTTGTGAAATAATTTGTGTGCAGCCGAAGCGTTGGCTTGGTATAACAGCATCACCCAAATTTTGAATAGACAAATGAACAAAATTGTTCAGATTGTTATTCGAACAATTAAGCTCTACAGATGAAATCAAAGCATTTTATTGTAAAGAAGATATATTTGCATTAGTTCACCAATTGCATCCATTTTGGCAACTATGAATGAATGAATAAATTAATTTTCATACCATCATGCATAACCAGCAATTTTGTTTCATAAGTTATTGAGTAAAAAAGCTTAACTTTTGCTTGCATGGTCAATTAATGAAATATTGTAACTTCAACGACCTTTTATGATCATCAGAGATTAAGAATGTAAATAACATTTTCCAGAATTCCTGGTATTAGCATGCCGTTGCAAATACCAAAACATTTATGAAATATCAATAATTACGAATTATATTTTTCTTGTACTTTGCGTTAAATGAGAATGCATAATAGTTTATAACAATTCAGTTATTCAAGAATTACAAGCAGAAAGTTAATCTGTAAAAGTTATTCTGCACACTAGCACATATAACATAAAAAACACATGTTGCATATTTACCCTCGGATTCACCGGAAAGCCGTTTTCTGGCTTATACATTGACGCACAATGGACCATGCCGTCTTGCGAGCATGCTGAACTTGGAGATAAGTTTCTCAACATTCTTTGGACAATGATCTTAGAATGTATCAGTAATCAATGTAACCTCAATCATGAAATATTATAACATCGTTATTGTAACGTTACCGGTAGCTTTTTAACCTTGATCTTCAACAACATTGTAGGACCGATATCTTGAAGATTCCTAAAACTGATTTATTCACGAGACAATATTGCACTGTCAATACTTACAGTTATTGCATCACCTTCTTTGCACAGAGAGCTTTCATATCAACGACAAGGAAGACATGTATTTAGCCTATAAACAACACAGATTTAACGTGCACCTGCGTCAATTTCACTTGCATTCGGCAAAATAATGGTTAGATAGATAACCGCTAGATTTAATAATGAAACTGGACAGAGCTTGACGTAGTTATGACAACTGCGCCGTTTATAGGAGCGAACGTAAACAAATTATCAGGACGCACAAAAAATATTTTGCAAGATGAAAATTCATTAGGCAATGTTGATATTTGTGACTTATATTGCATCGTATGTGTTTATTGTACAGTAATGATTCTGGACACACTTCCACTTATTCAGACTTGCAAAGTCATTAACCATTCAGTTGGTTTAGTTTTCAAAATTTTTGATTTTAAAATGACCCAAAATAGGAATTATATATATCCATCTAACGATGGGTCAAATAATACAATTTGGCGAGTAAAAATATTATGGACCCCCAACCCCAGTGCAAACTTAGACTTATTTAATAACATTTCACACCTAACTACTAATATTCGCTTCATCTTTTACTTGAGGTATCCCGACATTTGGCCAAATGACATTAAGGCAAAATTAAAAAAATATATATCTTAAAGTTAGGGTTATTGTTAGTGACACACAAATAAATTGGCTAAATGTCCGGGATTCTTTACTGGTATCAGTTGGTACGTATATTAACGTATTTTTACTCAAACAGTTTGTATTTTGTTTTCCCTTTTTTCATCTATAAAATTATAATTTTTGAATTGAGAGGTCGCTATGTATTCAACCAATAGCACTCCATGAATCACTCTGTAATGTTTTATCAACAGCAAATTTGTTTAAGAATTCTTTGTTGAGAATTTTCAACCTTAGTTTACAATTTAAAGGAAATAAATAAACTGAAAATATAATATTTATTTAAAAAATATGATAAAAATGCATTCTACTGATATAATGAAATAGAAATATATAAGCAGCACAATGATCCATCAGTATTCATTATTTCCTGTGCTTTAAGGAACTGCATTCTTCATTGTAATGAAAATTGCACTGGATACCACTTATACAGCATGCCTGAAAAATATAATGTAACATAAATCGCAATAATACAATTGACTAATATAAATAAAATATATTTACCTTCCAAATACAGCCATTGAAATGACACAGAATATAAACTCAAGGGCTTGCAGAGCCAAAAATATACCGGTCAGTATCACATCGATTCGCAATACGTAGGTCTGCCATAGGAGAAAGTATACAACCAAGACTGCTGTGGGTATCAGAATTCCAACGGATGCTCCCATTGTTAATGTCCTTTCTGTAAGATTTCCTTTTGATCCTGTAATAGAAGAACGCATCGCAAAATAAAGATCGAGAACTTTTTAAGATTACATTCAGCATCTTTTCCTCACATACCAAAAAATATCCTCAATATTTCCATTCCGGTCAACACAAATAGCAATATTACATCGACTGCCAAGTTGTTACTTGGATACAGTAAAATTTCTCCCTGAAATAAAAACAGGAGACAGTGGTAAACTGGTAACTGAAGTTTACTCAATATATTGAGTTGATTCCGCTTATGATTATGTAATAAGTCTTTATTGAATTGAATTTCATGAATTTTATGCACACTGATTCTAGTACTTGTTAATTAGAGTGGTCCCGAGTGATTACACAAACAACATCACAATTGAGTTGAGTTTCAATCGGTTTTAAAGTGCGGTCCTGAGTAATTATTACTTTCAAAGCAACATTAGAATTGATTTAAATAGAAAAATTAAATAACACCTTTACAGTAAAAATACAGCTTACCGGTCCCTAAATGACCACTAATGCAGTTCACCGGTCCTTATAAAAAACATAATATCTATTACCTAACTCTTCTTCCTAACCTATACTGAATTTATTTTTATTTAAATTCAGCATTGTTCATATATAGTTAGGTATTAGGTATTTCATATCATTTTTTTTTAAATTTCTTCTCCACATCCAGACTTTTCTTTCAGTCATCAATCTATAACACAGGTTACATTTGGTAATATCACGACAGTATTACGTCAGGCACGTGGAGTTAAAGTTGGCGAAATGTTGAAAAAAGATGTTTCTATTTATGAATCTTGGCTTCATTAATTTTTTTCTCACAATTTGTGAATGTTATCCTCTGCGACTGCTTCGAAAATGTGAGTGTGAATTTCTAATAAAACCAATGTCAACAATCAAGATAGAAAACCATATAAACTCAAAAAATAATAAACACATAATCTCGCTGTGATTAAAAGCAATCATATTATCTCGTGCAGTTTAACTTAGAATTTTCCTCGTCTGCAAAGAAATTTAAATATAAACTGTTAATACTGTTTATAAATCAAGCTAAAATTTGGTTTGTGTCAAGGCACCAGTAAGCATACGCACAAATTAAGTTAATTTGTTCAATCTTCATGTGTTTGGACTTAATTAAAACGTGAGAATCTACAAAACTGAAATCTTTACGATCAATGTTCACTTGTTACTGGAAATTTTAATTAACGACAAAATTTTTATACGACAACTTACATAATATTCTACAAGTTCCTCTTACCTTGTAAATGAACAATAAAACTTCAGCAATGAAGAAAAATCCAAGATAGATTGAATTTAAATATAGAAGAATTTCAAGAGGAACAGAAGAGAGGACTTGTTTTCCTAAAAATAAAAGTAATTAAAAAAAATCTTAACTGAACCAACAAGATTCAATAATTATACCGTACTACACTTGAGAGGAGCATTTATATAACTTAGGATAGTAACAGTATCAAAAATACTTCTTACCTGCCATGTTACAGGTGTTTTGACAATTTTTTATTCCGAAAATCCACAAAAATTGAACCAGAATTTGCCTGAGCACCAACAGCAACAGTAAACAAAACTATTTTTGTAACTGTGTTCGCTGTAGCGAAAAATAATAATACTGGATTTTTCATGAACCAAAAAATATTTACTAGAGCTTGAGAAAGACGCAAATTTTGCGGTATAAAAAATTTAATTGATTTTAAATCATTAATTCAATTCATTTCTTCTATTTTGAGGCAAAATAAGATGCAAAAAATTAAACTCCAAGCCCAACCCTGCAATGGAAATTAAAATACGGGAATTCCCCGGTTTCACATGTGTTATTTTATGTGGATTCCCACGGGAAGATCAGGTTAGTTTGAGCGTTGGAAACTCTATTTATGAAGTTTCAAGTTTGGAATATCAAACAATAACCAATGGATGCAACATCTCTTGAACACTGTAGTAAAATAATCACGAAGTCGTATGTGAATCAAGGAAACCAAGCGCTGCTCAGTCACAGGAACTTGTTTCGAGTTTTGCTTGAGAAAGTGGGTACCTTTGTCTGTAAACTACTCTCTAGAACTACAACTATAGTCATTGTGTACTACTTCATGCTATGAAAATATAAACTGTTTGTGCTTTCAAATAGAGTTGGAAAGCTTACTCATCTTGGTCTATTTTCCTCCACACATCTTTGAAATTGTTCTTTCTCTTTAAATGGCGATGATGGTGAATTTTTAGTTGGCATCCTGTGATATGTTCCACATTGATGTATATATTCCCATTTTCAAATATGGAGGTGACCTAAATCATGAAGATGGAATAAAAATAATCATCCTTTGAAAGTGCACAGAAAATTTTTTGTGATTCAGTTCAATTTAATTTGATGAATTCATATTGAATTGCTATGTATATTTATTTGCAAGTTTTTATCCGCATTGATTGCAGAATTCAGCACCGATTTGTAATGTGTGATTTGATGTGTCCCATTATAATTTGTTGCAGTTTTTACTCGAAATAATAAAAAGGGCTTGTGGTTGTAGCTGTTCAAAATTGCTATGCTAGAACCTTATGTTCTTGGAATCAACATAGGTAACTTATTTTGTATATCCAGCAAACTCATTTATTTTCTTTATATATTTTATTAAAGAAAAAAATTCCAAAAGATGGATTGAAGCCACAAACAATTGAATTCATTTTGTCTGAACTTTCAATGATGGACAGTAATAATTTCCTTGGAAATTGTGGCGTCGGAGAAAGAGAGGGAAGGATATATTCAGACATTGTATCCAGGAGGAATTACAGGTTGATATTTCATATTGAATAGCATTCTAGCAGGACTGTGGAGTCGGAGTCGGAGCAAATTTGACAGGAGTCGGAGTCAGGAAAAAATGTACCGACTACGACTCCTATTATGTTTGCAACCGTTCGAACTGGTTCCGAATAATTTTTGAATATTTTTTAAAAATTCAGACAGATTAATTTTCAACGTTTGAACCTGTAACTTAGAGCCATAGCTTGCTGCAGAAAGCATATTGGTACACGGTCGCTTATAAATTAAAATGTTATAAAATGATGCAATAACCAGGCGGACATTACAGAAGCATTCGTTAGTTCTAACTAACACTTCATCCTGCTTCTACGTGAATTGCTAAAATTATTATTGCAGCGCCGTCTGCGTGACCTCTTGAGTTGCTGTTAACTACTTTGACTGACATTGTAATACCACTATTTTGTTTTCAATTCTGACAAATGTGGCATTGGTTTTGTAAACAGCTAAAATTGATGTAATGTTTGGCATTCAATTCTTACTTGAATCGACTGTTTGGATTTTCGTAGCGTGAATTCATTCATGCTTTGAAGAACGTATGCTTCGAAAACGCTTACTATTATATAATAAGGGGGCACATTACAGAAACATTTCCGTATAATTGCCAAGCAACAAATAACACGTTACTATCTTTCCACCAGTGACATTACAGAAATATTTTATTCACGTCGAAGTCAAAATCTTTTTCGTCCGTGTGCGAGACTTACGACGTAAACAGCCAGTGCATTTTGCCACTTATTCTGGGTTTGGAAAACTTTTTAAAGCATTCGTTTGATGATATACATGGAATATTTTGTGATTATGCAAGCCAATGATAGATTATGCTACCCACCACAAATTGGAATGGAGTTTTTTATTCTTATATCGTATAAATTGTCAATATTTTGGCTTCCCTTGATTACGTCGATGGCAAGTCAGTTAAAGCATTATACTTCTTGTCTCTATGTATTGTGTTGTCTCGTATATAACTAGTTTGTTGCCTCCAATATAAAGCAACACGCATAATATAGTTTCTTTCGTCCAAAGTGATCTCCAATATTCAGGCGATTAGGCAACTGTTGATGAAATATTTGAATTTTTCCAACACATCGTGAGCCACAGCACTGTTTTCCCCCTATGATATCAGACATAGTCTTGTCATGACCCAATTAATAGTTTTATTTAACAGTTACAAGCTTTCGCTTGATTATATCTAGCAGCTTTAATTGAAGCATAATAAACAACTTTACAAATATCGGCGCCAATCATATTTGACAGTTTTTCAAACCAGATCTTTTACGATTTACGTCAAATACTTGAACCGTGGATTGCCCGCCCCGCAAGTTTATGATTTGCTACGACTGCAACATCGACAAATTCTATGTTGGGGTGACCTCATTTCCCTTTCTTCCAATTGCTTTTACGATGATATTGACCCCCCGTTGCTGTCCTTTATGATTTGCGATTTATTTGTCGTGCTGGTCTCATTTTTTCATGTCACAAATCTTACGCACTGAATAAATTCATGGCATCATAGTTGCAGTGTGCATTACTATTATGGTGTTATGCGTCCTCAAGTTAGTTATTTATAAATCCTCTTTGACGACTATATTAAATAGACAACTTTAAATGTACAAATAGATTGCGTATAGTTGAGAATATCATGACAGCGCCCGGAATTTATTGCTAAATTGATATATTACGATCTTTCCAGCGGAATATTTCTTGAGCTCTATGGTTGCTGTGATCTCAAATTATTCTACAAAATTAGCAAATTGTAAATTCAAATATGAAATGCGCCGCTTCCCGAGTTGCGCAGCTTTGTTTCTTCCGTTTGGTAATTAACCAGCGATTAATCAATATTTCCAGGATACAAATTACATAATTATTCAAGATCAAGTTCAAATTATATTAGTGAAAATGTCGAAAGTGTCAACAAAGTCAGCGGTTTTTGAACACTTCACAATCTCAAGTGATGCAAAATTTTTTGTGTGTCAATGTACAATTCAAGATGGTGAATGTGAAAAAGAATGCGAAGCAAAAATTAGTAGTTACAGTGGATCGGACAAAAATCCCCCAACGAGAGCGTCAAATTTGAAAAGACACTTGCATCGATTCCACCCCAAAGTGTTGGATGCGGTGAATATGAAAGATAGGCTGAAAATTCCACCAACTCCGGCATTTGAGAAAGATGAGAAATCTGTTGTAGGCCCGAGCCAGACAAAGCTCGCCAGATTCTTCGAGTCCGACAAAATAGCAATATCGATGACAGCCGAAAAGTTTGAAAGCCACATAATAGAGATGGCAGTAAACAACAGTGTGCCTTTAACCTTTTTCTCTCAACCAACCTTTGAAGGCTTAAATGGAGAAATGGCAAGAAAACTCGGAGTTTCTTTGGAAAGAGAGAGTATAAGGCGATTAATAATTAAAGAAGCCGGATGTAAGAAAGTTGAACTTATAAAAAGTTTGAAGGGCCGTTTTGTCCTCATCAAATTGGATGCATGCACTCGTCACAGAGTAAATTATTTTGGCATCAATGTCCGATTTGTTGATGAAAACAATGAAATGATTACTAGAACATTGGCTGTAAAGGACACACATGCACAGCATACCAGTGAATTTATAAAAAAGTTGGTGGAAGAAGTTTTGGAGGATTTTGAAATTAAAAAAGAACAGGTTCTGTGCATTGTTACAGATAATGCTTCGAATATGCTAAGTACAGTCGAAAAAATGAACAGAATTGAGGATGAAAGCGCACCGATATCAGAACATGAAGATGCGCAAACAGATGAGAGCAGTGACATTTTTGATTTTATAGCTGAAGAAGCCTTTAAGCTAAGTTCAATTCAGCATATGCGTTGTGCTGTGCATACTTTGCAATTAGCAATACGAGATGGATTGAAGCAACATCATGCCGTTACTGTCATTGGAAAGTTGAGGCAGGTAGCTGTTGCAGCCAGAACCCCCAAAACAGATGCTATCATACGGAAATGAGCCGGAAAAGGAGCAATTTTGGATCAGGCAACACGCTGGCGAAGCACCTATATGATGATAAAGCGTTTGCTTGAACTTAGAGGCGTTTTGGAAGATCTGGACAACTTAAACGTGTCCCTTACTGAAAACCAGTGGGCTCAAGTGATCGAATTAGAAGGCCTACTTGCTCACCCTTTCACTGTCACCAAGAAGTTGCAATCTGAGGATTTGACCCCGGGTAAATTCTTGTTGGAGTGGAAGAGCTTAATGTATCGCCTGAACATAAGGGGGGGAATGATTGCTGACGGAATTGTAACATCAATGAAGAAAAGAGAGTGTCTTTTGCTTGACAATCAAATTCTGCTGGCTGCCATTTATATCGATCCAATGAACCGGATTTTGTTGAGCGATGACCAAATTGCTACAGGAAAACAATCATTTTATAAAGTAGCAGTTCGCATGAAAGGATTCCAAGCAGTGTCCGAAATACCTGAACAACCTAATGAACCTATCGCTATGGAATCCTCAGGATCATCCTCTTCAAATGACGTATTAGACTTTGGAGCCTTCTTGGATAAAAAGGAACGTTCACAAGTGAAGCGATGCCGCCTAAGTACAGTAGAAGAACCACTAAATGTTCAGATGAGGAAATTTAAAAAAGATTTTTATGTGGCATTGAAAGAAGTGGAAAAGTATGACCGCTCATCGAAATTGACTGTTGAAGAAGCCATCCATGCTTATCCAGATATTCTTAGTGATGCAGCAAGAA